>JAJEJO010003758.1:176120-249492 GCA_020662805.1 Glaucomys volans | reverse complement strand
ACAACTATCTATACACTTCTAATGAATTTGTGCGATAATTCAGTATGAAGTTCTGTAACTTGTAAGTTGTAAACTTTATTATTAAAAGCATTCTTTGGTTTTCAGATTTTCTATGCCAATAATGACTCTATAACCAGAAAGAATAAAATATGAAGAAGATAATTTTTGCAAAATAGTGAAAAATAGATTTGGGGGAAGGCAACCATATGAAAAAACTCTGTACTCAAGTGTGAAATGATGAACATCAACTAAAGAAGTTGTACAACTAAAAAGCTAGGTGCATTAGAAAAGGCTTGTTTTAGATTCAAACATTATTTTTAATTTTAAATAAGAAAAATGTTATGATTTAGATATTAAGTGTTCCCTAAAAACTCGTGTGGAACACAAAGCAAAAATGTTTAGTGGTGAAATGATTGAATTACAAGGACATTAACCCAATTAGGTCATTAATCCCCTGATAGAGATTAACTGGAGGGTAACTGTAGGCAGGTAGGGTATGGATGGAGGAGGTGGGTTACTCAGTGTGGTCCTTTGGGGTTTATATTTTGTTTATAGTGAGGGGAGTCTGTCTCTCTCTGCTTCCTGATGCCATGTTCCCAGCTGCTTTCTTCCACCACACACTTTCTGCCATGATGTTCTTCCTCATCTCAGAACAGGAATGAAGTCAACCATCTAATGGACTGAGAACTATGAAAGCATGTGCCCCAAATAAATTTTTTCTTCCCTAAAATTGTTCTTATCAGGTCTTTTGGTCACAGCAGCAGTAAAGCAGACTAAACCAAAATATAATTTAGATGTTCTTTAGGTATGATATCTTGTTTGTAAAATTATATCTATAAGTTTATATAAATTAAGTTTTGATCAAGAATATCTAAACCATCATATTTCCTCAATATTTAACAGTACTCATAACATTAATGCACTTATTTTGAGGAATATTTATTTGTGCAATGTCCTCTAATCACTTCCACTTTCATGACTCTATTGCAGCTTGCTTGAAAGAGATTAAACGTCAATGTTTGAATCAATTCCAGTCAGCACCTAGACTAGAATCTATGACTCTGTGTCATAAAAAATGAGGGAAACTAACATAGATAGCATGATAAGAATGGAATTACAGAATTAGCATATATAACTATAAAATACTGATTAGTGTTTAAGTATTCAGCTATTAAGGAGGCATGTCTTTAAGAGAGAATTATAATATCCTATGAAAATAATGTTCAGTTACACTCATCTATTAATTTTGTATAAACTTCTTGAATAAAAATGTTGGCATGAATTTTGTTCATTTTATGTGGAGACCTTAGAAAAATAAGTGATATGAACAATAAACTGCTAAAGGTAGATAGAGGCAATTTGCAGAACATTTAGAGAATAAAAATGCATTCAGGAAAGTGAATTTCTTGACTAAAATGCTCCCAATGCTAATGCATTCTTCCCAGTTTTCTATAATCTTTCAGTCATTGTGTTAATTTTAGGGGAGATAATGCATATGCTGTCTCTTTAATTCTCTTCCTCTGTCATTCTGTCCTTTCTTCTTTTGTTCCTTCCTTTCATTTGTTTTTAAATAAATAATATAATTTAGGAGAAAAGTAAACAAATACACTAACTGACCAAGCAACATATGTCATCTACAATATGATTACACTTGTATTAACACTGTTACTATCTTTCTGTATAACTGTACATAAGTAATTTATACATAATGTAAAATTACTAATAATCTCATAACATTAAAATTGCATAATTTTCTGTACATACTTGTATCTTTTAACACAAAATTTTCTATCATTTATATATTAAACAAATACACAGTGTTCCTGCTGTATGTCAGGAATGATTCTCAGTACTTAGGATGCAAAATAGATTTTTAAAAATATATTCTTCTTGATCATTGCAGAATAAATAGGTAAATTATATACATGGTGGAATACAAAAATTATTTATTTTAGCTGTTTTAATTGCAATGGAAATAGAATGCAGTAGTATAATAATGGAATCAGAGATGGAGATAAATTAAATTCTCAAAGAGAAAACTCAGAGCAAACACTAGTGAGGTGGTGACATGTAAAAGAGGCAGGTGAATTACCATAGCAGGATCTGCGGAAGCACAATATGAATCACTGTGAAGTCTTTCGGGTAAAGTGTGAGTCCAGAGTGTCCATCCATTTTTCTTTTTTCTTCCACTTTTCATTACTTAATATGGGAGATAGAAACATGCTTATTTGTTCTGTATTTAAAATCTCCAACAAATAGCGTAGATATAGATTTTCACCTGTGACTTGTAGGTTTGGGGCTCCATATATTTTTAGAGTATCTTTGAACTCTAAATCCTACTTTATATATTGTAAGTTGTGTTTTTCTTTACTTTATTTCATCCTTATGAAGATGTAAGGGACAAATCATGTGGATTTGTGGTTAACAATATGACTTTTTTACATATGTACACATTTGTTCTGTTTTATGTCTCTAAAAGACTAGTGAACATGAAACTGATGGAATTGAAATTCACAATTAATTAAACAATATTTTGATGAAATGTAAATATTTCTCCTAAAAATTGTTTTCAATTGTTTTCTGATGAGAGGTTTAATATTTTAAAGTGGTGCTAGAGAAATCTCATTGCAGTTTTACTTTATGCTCACAAGAAAAAGCAGTGAATCAGACTTAGGAATTTAGCCTTAATCAGGCTTAAGCTAAATTCTTTCTTTGACACGGACAAGAGGTCTTCAAACAATACCTTTATTTTTTTTTAAAGTAAATTCTTGTGATCAGCAGTAACACAGGTCAGTGTTATTTCCAACTATTTATGGGATAACTGAAGTCTACTTTTATTTTAAATTGTAGAATTAGGACATGAAATTTCTGACAATATGTTCAAATGAAATTTCTGATTCTATTTTCTAGTCACCAATATGTATATGCTATCATTTATAATTTTGGATTTATGACTTAAAAGCAGAGGCTTTCTCAGTTGCACACTATCTAAGCTAAATATCTTAAATGAAATATCAATGGTGTATTTCTCTAGCAGTTAATGCTATGGATTTATTATTATTATAATTATTATTATTATTATTATTAATTTCACCATGTCTCTGGTTACTTTCTTGGGTCTCAGAGTGTTGACAGATACACCTCTTCTTGAGGCATCATCTTACCAAAAGGTTACACTTCCAAACATTCATTGAAAACAAATTTTAAACAGTCACCTTTCTTGGCTTTTAAATTATTTTACCTAAAATTTTAACTGAAGTTTAATTTTTCTATCTGGAAATATCAATCAAATTATATAGGTATAAACTTTGGGTCAAGACCTATTCTGGTTGGCACAACATAATGATTAATTTTAAGATACTAAAGGGCTCACAATTTATTGAGAAAAAAATTAGATTTTGGAATTTGTAGTCACCAGCAAATTCCAGTTCACAATGGTCCCTTTGAAGAATGGATAGCACTGTTTCTTATCATCAATATCACAGTTGTCAATATAGAAAGAGAACCTGTAATCCCATCACTAGTACCGCGTCCTTGAAAATGAGATGTTTGCTCTACTTCAGAACCTTTCCCGCTATGTGGAGTCTACAAGACCTCTTTCCTCAATTTTCAATCTACACTAAGAATTGGGGTGGCTCATCTAATTGGCTTAGTCAGGGTCACATGCTGGCTCCTTCTTTTTAGAGGCATGATCACAACATGAGAAACTCCCTTCACACACAAAGGCTGTGTAAAAGATGCAACTAATATCCATTATACTATTAAATGAGCTTTGATATCCTGATATTAACAATGGAATACTAAGACACATCTGATAGTCCTAGTTTTATTCATCACAAAACTCATCTTTTTGTATGTGATAGTCTTATGTAGTATTTCATATTATCCCATTTATAGACATTTAAGCTATACTGAAATACTTGGAAAACACATAAGCAAAGAAGTTACTCTGATGGTTCATAAGAGGTTTCACTGATGGCATACTGTTTTAAAATTAACTATTAAAAATGATGATCACATGGTTAAAGAATGCTATTAGGTATAAGTAAACCATTTAATGTAAAACTTAGCACATCCTCAGTAACAAACACATGAAAGCAAATAGCAAGCACAATAAAAATAAACTCAATAATGCAGCATAATTTTCTAGAAAATAATTCCCACTTGAATTTGAATGTGAATAGCCAATTTAAGTCCTTTCTATGAAGTGGCCACTACTCATTACTACTGTTCATTTTAATTTTCATTATTCTGAATACCTGCAGAGCATTTTCATGTATTTAAAAAATGGAATTTTTGAGTTGGATAATTTATAGTGCTCTACTTTCATTTAACAAATAATAGAATTTAGATCCACAAATACGAATTTTCTTTTAAAAGTTTAGTTCTTCACAAATGTTATAGTGCAATTTATTTTCACCTCTTATAAATGACATTCTCTTTCCACTTCTATTGGGGAAGTCTGGGTTTTCCAAGACTCCTTTCTGGAGCATCAATCTGGCATAGGCATGATATGCATTTTATTTTTAGGTCATATTTATGGACACCTGACTTATCTCCTCTAATAAATTATTCAGAAGGAGAAAGTATATTTATTATATATTTATAATTTAAAATATGTATTATATTCAAGACTTTAATTTTTGTTGCAAAATGTGATACCACTAGATAGAAATAAAATAAAATAAGAAATGAGCGTTAGTCCCATAATTTTAATATTTATTCTTCACTGATACTACCACTTAATAGACATTAAAAAATAAATATTATTATTTGTGAAAAAGGTAAATTGTGAATGACCTACATGTTAGTCATCACAGAGCCCTTTAAATATGAGTGACAGAGCAAGGACTTGTCAACTTCAGAGTGGTATGATTCTGGCAGGTTCATAGAAACTTTTGTCAGCAGACATAAGAAAACAATAATATAAAAGGTAGACAGTCACCAAAGGGGAAAAATGGCAAAATAAAGGGGCTTAGTCTACAGAGCACATAAGCAATAAGTATTTCTGAGTCCAAGGCAATATAACTTTACAGTGTTGTCTCCCATCCATTTCAGTCAAATATAGTCTATGTGACAGACAAGTGTATAAGCAGCATGATAGAGAAATGGATTACCAGGGAACGTTAAGAAGTTGAACGTGTGTGTTTCCTTTAACTGAGCATGATTCAAATTCCCAGTATAATAATAATAATGTTCATGATAACTTCTTGTATTTGAATGGCACCATATAAATAAGTCTGTTTATCATTTTAATGAGGGCAATGCCTTTCATATCTTAGGAGTTCAGTGAAAAGAGTGGCTATTACAATATATGAGCATTTTCTGCTATTTGAATAAGACCAATAGGAATGTTCCTTCCCTTTCACTTATTTATTTAATCTTTACCACAGATCTGTTAGATAACATTTCACGTAAATTAATCATAGGGAAAAGTTCACCTAGTCCACTTAAATTTCAATGATGCATTGCAGGTTGAAAATTTAGTTCAGTGAAAAAGAAAAAAATATGTTATTCATTGACAGGATATTTTCTAGTTAGGAAAAATTTCTTCAACAATGTGTTTTATATTGGTGCAATAAAAACATAAATAGGAAATTATATATATATATATAAGCTAAGATTGCAAAAGATTTAAAATGTAATAAAATTATTCATATAAGGGAAAAGGAAACAAAACATGGAGCAAACCAAATTGTACTTTCTCTCTCAATTAAAAAGAGTTTATTGATACTAATAGAGCACAACACACCCACAACAAAGCAAAAATAAATTATATATAATGAAAAAATGCTCTTAAAGATAATCTATGTTATCATTCAGTGTAAATTATACTATAAAAGCTAAAAGGTGATATAATCTATAACCAGTCCCACCATTTGACTGAGCTATCCCCCTCCTTGGTTTATACCCAAAGGTCTTAAAATCAGCAAAGTATAGGGATGCAGCCACATCTATGTTCATAGCTGCTCAATTCACAATAGATAGATTGCGGAACCAAACTAGATGCCCTTCAATTGATGAATGGATAAAGAAACGGTGGTAAATATATACAATGGAATATTACTCAGCCATAAAGAAGAATAAAATTATGGCATTAGCTGGCAAATGGGTGGAGTTGGAGACTGTCATGCTAAGCGAAATAAGCCAAGCCCAAGAAACCAAAGGCTGAATGTTTTCTCTGATAAGTGGATGATGATACATAATGGGGGGGCGGTCATGACAGGGGGACAAGAGAAGAATGGAGGAAGTATGGATGGTGTAGAGGAAAATGGGGTGTGAGGGGGTGGGTGAAGGAAAGATAGTAGACAGTATTACCTGTGTATATGTAAGATTATATGAATACTGTGAATCTACATTGTGAAAAAAAGATATTCCATGCTGTATAATTATATCAAAATGGGTTCTACTGTCATGTGTAATTAAAAAGAACCAATAAAAAAATTTTAAAAAACAACCAGTACTGTCAGTTTTATGTTCATCCTTATTCACATTTTTTCATTGAAGTACAAGGATTTCATCAGGCACCTGTGGGACTGAATCTCAGTATTTAGTTGAACCAGCAAGTGAATTAAGCAGAATCTTCTGCTGAATGACTGGCTGACATCAATGCAAACTTCTGTGTTTGGCTCTTCATGGCCCTTTGTGTGCACACTTCTGTTCTCCTCAGTCCAGAAGATGTGGAAAGTTTTAATGCCAGGGAATCAAAAACCATGAAATTGACATATACATTGTAATTCCAATGAGACAATGACTTTTACATGTATAAAATTATTTATATAGCGCTGCACCACCCCAGTACCCTACCCCATGACTCACATTGCTTTAAACACAAGCCTTTTACTTTTATGAAAATGCCAATCACAATGAAGCATATTCTTGTTTCCAAATGTACTGTTGAGATACCCAGATAAAGTTTATGTCAAAATATGAAAAATGGACAACACTACAGATAGGAGGAATTTGACAGTGGTGAGGAAGATCTGTTTCATCAGAAGGAAAAAACCCACTCAGGCTTACCAGTTTTTTTTGGTGGGGCAGGGGGAGGGGGTGGAGAGGTACCCAGGATTTCACTCAGGGACACTCGAGCACTGAGACACATCCCCAACCTTATTTTCTATTTTATTTAGAGACAGGGTCTCACTGAGTTGCTTAGGGCCTTGTTAAATGCCTGAGGCTGGCCTTGAACTAGCGATTCTCTTGCCTCAATCTCCCGAGCCCCCCAGTGTGCACCACCACACCCAGCCTATATTTACCAGTTCTTGAATTGTCAGTACTTAAAATGTGGATTAAAATCATTTCTTGTGAGAAAAATCTGAGAAGTACTTGAATACATAATTTCTCTTTTACTAAATATTGACAACACCAGAGAGCAATTTGCATTTCAAGGGATAAATTTTGTGCAAACTTGGAGATAACAGTATCAAATATTACAGCTAGACAGAGATACGACACCACTCCATTCATCCTTGGATCTGACTATTATTATTCCATTTCATATATGGAACATCTATATGCAAATAAAGAGGATAGAAAATTACCTGACCCTATTAACTTTCATTTTTAATCCAAATATTTTGTATTCTTTGACTTTTCACATGTAACATGAATCTGAGAAAAGTAGGAAATTTTAGAAAAACATAAGAAAGCATTTAAAAATTATGATTTGCTTTTTAACTCTTCAAGAAAAAAGAATCAATTTGCAAATATTTTCTCTTTTACCTCTTTGCTTTTGTGTGTGTGTGTGTGTGTTTCACGAGATTGTGTGATTTTTGATGTGCACTAATATATTTTGCATGTACAATATTTCAGAAAATGGAGTTTGGAATCAGTAACTATGGTTTTGGGTATGTTTCCTCCATTTACTAACTGTATTGTTGTTACAAAAGTTCATTTTTGGTGGGCTTTCCCTCTTCATTCTATCCTTTACAATGTACAAGAGAAAAAAGAACAAAATTTCCCTTATGATATCATTGTAAGAAGATAGATGACAGATATATATGTACATGCATACACAACAGATACATGGATGAACATATAATGTGCATAAAATACTTAAGATAATTCCAGTTTCCCAGGAGATGCTCAAATATTGGTACTAATAAATAGGAAGTACTATTTTCCTTCTTAAATTTGTAAAGTACAAAATAGGCAACAAAACAGCTAAATGCTACTTCTATGAAGTTTCCTTCTGAAGTTCTAAGGCATGTTGTATATTTCTTTTTCATATCCCCATAATATATATTATATCATATTGTATATATTTATATATATTATAATATACAATTTACTTATATAATATAAAATAATATATCAATATATAATTCTATATTCTATGTAATAGGAATTCTATGTATATAAATGGAATGTATACTATTATATTGTACTATTGTATGTTAATATATAATAGCATATAAACTCTATGTAATATGTATTTGCATTTGTAGCTCCTATTTCTCTCTCTACCCTTGTGTCCTTAAGGATTGTGACCATATATATTCTTCATGGTAACCTCAGAAACTATTGTAGGAATTGGCCCATAATTGCCTTTAAATATGGTAAACTAATAAGGTTATTAAATCAATAAGTGATTTTTTTGTAATTACAAGACTATATGAGGTATTAAAAAATAAACAGCTGTAAATAAATTCACCAGAAGTGGATTTAAATATGAGTTTTATAACTAATTTTGCTTGGGACCTTGAGAAAATATCTTTGCATTAATCTGTGAAAGAAGGTAATGGATTAAATTATGTCTAAATTTCTTTCCTATGATAATATATTATGATTCTGTACTTCTGAGTATCTTGTTGAAAACCAAGTAGCAATTTGCTTAAATGACAAAAATGGAGAAATTTGTATTTGAAAGAATATATGTCCATTAATAACAAGTGGAAGGCTTCAGTTATATTCCAGGGTAAAGTTCAGACTTCTTTGAATTTTTCCTTATCTCTGCAGAAGAACCTGTCTGGTATAAGCAGAAAATTTTCATTCTAGCCTGAGCAATACATGCGATTTATTACACGTTCTGTTTCAGAGTGTTTTACAGGTATTCTCCAGCTAATGCTGCCAGGCTACATCCGTGGAACACAGTGACACAATTAATTTTAATCTTTTTTAATTGTTATTTTTACAGACTGAATTTTGATTCACTGTACACAAATGGGTACAACTTTTCATTTCTATGGTTGTACACAATGTAGATTCACACCATTCATGTAATCTTACATATACATAGGGTAAAACTGTCTGTCTCAGTCTACTATCTTTCCTTCCCCCACCCACTCCCACCCCATTTTCCTCTACACCATCCAAAGTTCCTCCAATTTTCTCTTGGCCCTGCTGCTACCCCCTTTTTGTTATGTATCGTCATCCACTTATCAGAGAAAACATTAAGCCTTTGGTTTTTTGGGGTTGGTTTATTTCACTTAGCATGATATTCTCCAGCTCCATCCATTTACCAGCAAAGGCCATAATCTTATTGTTCTTAATGGCTGAGTAATATTCCATTGTGTATATATACCACAGTTTCTTTATCCATTCATCAATTGAAGGGCATCTAGGTTGGTTCCGCAATCTAGCTATTGTGAACTGAGCAGCTATGAACATAGGCTGCATCCCTATACTTTGCTGATTTTAAGACCTTTGGGTATAAACTGAGGAGTGGGATAGCTGAGTCAAATAGTGGTTCCATTCCAAGTTCTCTGAGGAACTCGAAATGGATCAAGGACCAAGGAATTAGACCAGAGACCCTGCACCAAATAGAAGAAAAAGTTAGTCCAAAATTTCATCATGTCAGCTTAGGACCAGACTTCCTTCACATGACTCCCAAAGCACAAGAAATAAAAGCAGGAACCAATAGTTGAGATAGATTAAAACTAAAAAGCTTTTTCTCAGCAAAGGAAACAATCAACAGTGTGAAGAGAGAGCTTACGGAGTGGGAGAAAATCTTTGCCACACACACTTCAAATAGAGCACTAATCTCCAGAACATATAAAGAACTCAAAAAACTTTACACCAAGAATACAAATAACCTAACCAATAAATGGGCTAAGAAAATGAACAGACACTTCACAGAAGAAGATCTAAAAGCAATCAACAGATATATGAAAAAATGTTCAACATCTCTAGTAATAAGAGAAATGCAAATCAAAACTAACCTAAGATTTCATCTGGCCCCTATTAAAATGTCTATTATCAAGAAGACAACAATAGGTATTGCTATAGGATGTGGGAAACAAGGTACACTCATATATTGCTGGTGGGGTTGCAAATTAGTACAGTCACTCTGTAAAGTGGTATGGAGATTCCTTAGTAAACTTTGAATGGATCCACCATTTGACCCAGCTATCCCACTCCTTGGCCTATATCCAAAGGACTTAAAATCCACATAATACAGTGATACAGCCACATCAACTGACAAATGGATAAAGAATCTGTGGTATATATACATAATGCAATATTACTAAACCATAAAGAAGTATAAAATTATGTCATTTGCTGGAAAATGGATGCAGTTGGAGAATATCATGCTAAGTGAAATAAGACAACCTCAAAAAACCAAAGGTCAAATGATCTCTCTGATAAGTGGATGATGATGCATAATGGGGGGTGGAGGGAGGCATGAATGGAGGAAGGATGGATTGTGTAGAGGAAAAAGAAGGGTGGGGAGGGGGTGTGGGGAAGGAAAAATAACAGATGAGACAAACATCATCACCCTATGTATATGTATGATTATGCAAATGGTGGGACTCTACTTCATATGCAACCAGAGAAACACCACTTGTACCCCATTTGTGTACAATGAATCAAAATTTAAAAAAATAAAAAAAAACATTTGGTCCAAACTGCTTTCCTTTCTCATGCAAAATTTAGAGGACCTGATCCAATGATTAGTCTAAAGTTTCCTCACTTTAGTATTTATATCAACACTTACTTCTATTTAAAATAATTTAAACAATATATGCAAGCTTTAGAAGGTATTATTCTGTGACTCCTTTGGTATAATTCAAATGTTTAGAAATTTTATATCATGTTCATATGTTTACAAATCCATTCATCAAACACTGATGAGAAAGTGAAGAGTGACTGATAATGGGTTTAGGGATTAATTTTGGTGTGGAAGAATGTTCCAAAATTTTTGATGGTGGTTGTACAACTACCAATATACCACAAACTCATCAATTATAATCTTCAAATGGATTAATTGTATTATGCATAAATTTTATCTCTGTAAGCCTTTTTTAAGATTCTGGGAATTTGGAATAGTGTATTTTTAATTGATATTTTCAGTAAGACATTTTCCACCTGGATCATCTGTGGAAACACAGCCCGTATAGGATACATCCTGGAAAACAAGGTTAAATGGCGAAGTGGGCTATTGGTGGATTACTTTGAAAACAGGGCAAGTAGTTTGAACATAATTATGCTGATAAAGGAGAGCTATTAAAGGTATTCGAAACGCCAAAACCAGAGCTGTATCTCTGGAATATGTAAGTTGCAGTAAAATGTGTACCGAATTAGAGGGGGGGAGGCACTAAGGGAGGATTGTGATCTGGTAGCAAACAGACCTGAGAGGTAAGAGTGAACAATGCTAATGGATTATTAAGACAGTTGATGTAAAATGTGGTCCTTTAAATGAAAGCACAAGAAGAGGAGCTGCTTAGAATGGATAGGTAAGAAATTTGGTTTTGATTACATGGAGTTGATGTGTTAGTGAATGTCAAGTTTGACCTATCCATCAATGAGTGAGGAATGCAGCTGGAAGGCTGGGTGACGTGGCATGAGAAACTCTTCTTCAGCATGCTATTTTTGGTGGCCTCAATTTTTCACAGGTATCTTTTCTCTGTCCTCTCAACTTTTAATACTCGATTAGCACTATAAGGTGAAAGTGATAATGTACTGCAGATGGGAAGAGCTAACTCAGGCCAGCCTTAGCTTGTGTTAATTTTGTGGAATTATAAAAGGGCACCTGTTTAGTACATGCATCCCTGTGCCAAGATGCAGGCTTGGCAAACAACCTGGGCTGCACTCCAGCACTCACTCCTTTCTCTGTTGTGCAGCCTTTCACAGCATCTGTATGACAATACACAGGGTCCCTGATCAAAACAGTCTTCAGTATGGCTATTTCTAAGTATACTTTTAAATGGAAAAATAATGCTTTATGTATGGTGGATATATTTAAATTTGGTACAATATTAATATTTGAATTTGATTAATATTTGAATTTGAGTAAAATAGTTATCTGGTATGCCTCACTACACTAGAGTTCTGTATTGAAATTCTGCTACCCTTTAAATTACTCAAAGTACATTGTGAGGGATCCTGACTGTTATCAAAGGGTTACAATTCACATTACCATCTTGAATATTCCATCTCATGCATCACTAACTAACAGATAATCAGGCTGCACTCCGGGAGTTTATTGTACTTTGACTATAGGACTGGTTTAATTGCACATGACTGATGCAAGTCACCCTACCTTCCAAAACTCTGTTTTCATTGCATTGTTTTCCCATTTCTAGCTTTACAGTTTTTAGGCATGACATTAATCATATGATGATTATATTTGTTATATTAAAATAAGAAAAAATAGTAAACTCTGCTCAGACTACACAAGTTAGAGAGAAGTTGAACTTATTTTACCATTATTTACTTAGTAATATTTCTTGGCTAAGTCTCGTAATTGTCAGTGTGATAGTACCAAATTTCTCTTTGATTTATGGGAACACAAATGATCCTTTCACATTTTTTACCATTTTACTCTTTTACAGCATTTCTACAAATTAGCAGGAAAATAACAAAGCATCAACAACCAGATCGATACTGAAAGTGTTTCTGTATAAAGAAAAGCAAATTGCCATTAAAAATGTAAACAAAATTTACATATTACTAGTAATAAAATAATTGAATGATTAATAAATATTAATGATTAATAATTATTAATTCAATTGATAAATTAGTGTTACTTGAATCAATAGTGTGACACCATTACATAAAATTTGGGGGATAATCAGAATGTTTAATAATATGAAGTTTTATAAGAATGTGAATAAGAAGAAAAATAATACAAGTCATGTGTTTTGAGGACGAAATAATATTTTATCCATAATTAAAATGGGCAGATGAGGCATACTTGGCAAGTAGTTATACAAAAGTAAATAAGCCATAAATGTGACTGTGTTATATAGAATCATAAAATCTTTTAAATTTTCATACACTGTGAATCACTAACAAGGTTTTATTGCCGGTAAGTAATAATACCACGAAGAACACATAAAATTATGTTCATCTATTCACAGACACCCAGTTTTGGCTTTCTTGCTGAGAGCAACTACTCCCAAGATCCCATGTTTTAAACTGTCATGAGAAATTCATTACAGCTTTTCAAGTTACAAGTATTATCTATAATATTAAGAATCAAGGGAGAAACCTGTACTCTAATTAAAAGAACATAAAAGACATCTTTTTACTGTGTGAGCAAGCCAGACTCACTATTTAAAACTCTCTGACAGCGTGTTCGCAGTCTCAACCTGTAAAAGGTTGTGTGTATATCACAATTTCATTTAAAAGACATTTGCGAGCTTGAATACTCTTTTTCAATAGAAATAAAATTTTAGAATAAGATTTGGTATGTAGATATTTTCCAAGGAGTGATTTAGCCAGTAGTAATCCCAAAATTAAATTTTGTCCTCTAATTTAAATTTCTCTCTAAAAGTGGATAGCTGTCCTTTGTCCTTGAAGGGGCTTCTCTGCCCCTCATTTCTGCTGGACTCCTCAATTCCATAGTAAAAAGTAGTATTTTTTAGATATAAGTTGAAGGTATCAATAAATTTCTCGTTGTGCTCCATGTATGAGCATGTTCTCCTGGTTTTCTCTCTCCAGCTCTCAGGCACTCATCCTGTATGCATTCATAATTGACACAGGTTTGTCCACTACCAGGAGTAAGTCTTAGCCCAGGTAAGATGAGAGTGAGATTGGTCTTCTATCCTTTGCTGCCAAGCATCACTCTTGGGATAGCATCCTTGAGGTGGGAAAGTCAAGAGATGCCAGCATAATTAAGGAACAGTGTGTCTTATATTGCATCAGATCTTAGGACTTCTGGAAAGGTACTATGATTTGTACACTCTTCCCTTGGTCCAACTTAGAACTGTGTCACGGGCCAAACTGAGTTACTACTCTGATAGGCTCAGTTACACATGCTTGAGGTGAATCACTAGTGTTCCCAGTTAACATATATGCCTTTTGCTTCTGATCCATAGCAAGCTCAATTCTCCTTTCCACTAGACTGGAGTACACGTGCAGTTTGATATTCAGGGATCATGATGGTAGGGATATTTTTGGTTTTAGTGTGACCCACATATTTTAAATGTAACGTCTCATTTAATCTTCACAACAATATAATGGAATAAATGTTACAATGGACTCATTTCATGAATAAATAACTAAGCTGTATCTGGGTTAACTAATTAGGTCCATGTCATATAGTAGCTCTAAAACGAGACTGGGATTTACGTGCAATCTGACAGATTGTATGTCTGACTTCTTTATCTCTAGCCATGATGCTTTTTATTGATACATATTTATTGATAAACAGACAAAAAAGAAATGAGGTTAAAGAACAAGTAATCACTCCCCCCACCAAAAAAATTGTCCAAAATATGTTTTGATTATATTTTTGTTAATATGGAAACTACCATTGTTTAATTTTATCTAGGTATTTACATTATTTAAAAAATTCACTTTTTGTAATATGTAAGTAATTTGTTGGTATTTTAAGATATACATCATTTTTTGAAACACTCCTAGTTGAGAATTTTCTGAGAAAAACAGGTTTTCTTGAATAGAAAAGACATCTAAATGTGTGATATTGTTTTACTATGTAAGTACACTTGTCTCTTTATTCATTGAAATCTCCAGTGCCTGGGATAGTGTCTGGCAGGAAAAAAGGACCACTGAATTTGATAAATGAATAAGTTATTTTATTCTTCATGTCAATGGGAACTCTCACTACACACTTCAGTATAATAATAAAAGCAGCTTCTAACTGAATCTCTCTTCTCTGAACTCACATGCCGTCTTTGGTTACCTAAGTATAAATCTTTGCACATTTGTATGATTTAGCTTATATTTGGTTAGTGAGTATATTGCTATATTCTGTAGATAAAACATTGATTTCTGATTTGGGGAGTGTAAATATATACAAATATTTCGTTTCCAGTACTTCAAATATTAATCCAAATCTGAGAAATATTGTTGGCTAGAATGCTCTGGACCTTCCCCCGAGACTGAACGCAGTCTTTTCAGCAAGTTTATAAATTGGAGTCAAGCAGCCTGGTTGAATCATTTGCTTATGGAACAAAAACTCAAAATTGTATCATTTCATTCAACTAGAACCAGTGACTTGGGCTTCTTGAAAGTGTGAGGATGTGATGGCAAACAGTGACAGAGTAGTTAGAGTAGCTGGATTTGAATTACACATTTGCCATTTTACTTATCACCTTATCTATCTTGGCATGTTTCCCATATTTAAAGAAGAGAGAAAAGGTCCTGAAGGTTAAGTAGTAAAATGTATATGAAGTGCTCCTAAAGAGCCCTGGAGGTTTTTAGCAGTGCTGAAAGTACACTTAGCCACATGATGCCACTTGATTCACTCACCCAATATATGAACATGCAGACAAGCAGTGTTACTATTTCATACTAAGCCAAAGAAATAAAAAAATGCTTTTTATGTACAGAGTGAAAAATGGAATATGATTCTTCAGTTCCAGTTCTTAGGGACTGTGGTAGATATTTTATACTACAATTGAGCACTGCCATACAGAAGGGAGAAGGAAGAGGTTGAGGGTGAATAGGTTCCAGGAATTTTTTTTTATTCACTGAAAAAAAGTATGTTGTTATTTTCTACTATTCCATACGTCAAAGAAGATTATTGTCATTTACCAGGATGTTATTTAAAAGTTAGGATATTCTAAGTTGGGTGCTGTGGCTCATGCCTGTAGTCCCTGGTGTTCAGGAGCCAGAGGCAGGAGGATCACAAATTCAAAGTCAGTCTCAGCAACTTAGTGCAACCCTTTCTTAGTGCAGAAAGGGTTGGGATATAGCTCAGTGAGTTAGCACCTGCGGGTTCAATCGAAAGTACAAAAAAAAAAAAAAGGACATTCTACTATAGGAGGAAATTATTAAAACACAAGGGGATTGAGATTTTAATAAATTTAATATTCTGATGATTATGTTTATCCTTTTCTCCTTAAATGTCTCCACATCACTTTTCTGATTTATTTGAAATGTACCAGCCATGTGTCACCTTGCCTATATAATGGGGACATATAAACTAAACAAAATGAGTATTCCCTATTGCATTATCATGTGTTCTAAGAGCAAATGAGGGGAAAATTCAAACAATGAAAAAGCACAGAACCCAAAGATAACTTTAACATTGTTTTAAATATTGTGCTGAATTATCAGCATAAGCTCTGTTTGAGAAATAAAATAAAGATATGGCAGAGGAATAGTGCAATCAAAAAGGAATTTGATTATTCTGGCACTAGGGAAGGCACACTAGAATCTAAATATCTGTTAAATATGGAATTTTCCCATGAGATTGGGAAAAAGAATGTAGTGTACCAGGAGTTGGGATCATGGGCTTATGAGTCATGTTTTTTGTATAATTTTGTGTCTTCAGGGCCTGTTCAGGTACAGGCATGTACCCCTTACATCTGATTATAAGGTATTGTTGTACACACCCAAATTTATGATATGGTGGCTCCAGTAACATCCAGTTCATGATGGACAGATCACATTGCATGGTAACTCATGGTCCATGGTCAAGTGTTCAGTACCTAATAAAGTTTCATAGGAGGCAAGAACTCTCTCTCTAAAAGAGAATAGCTGTGAATGATGACAAGGCCTTGCGCCCAAATCCTAAAGGCCTATGCTATAATTCACCTGTGAGCCTACCAAAGTTTCCAATAGCATTCCTATCTACCTCTGATACTTCAGACTCCACTGGATAAATTAAATGTATGGTTATGCACTGATGTTGGATCTGCTGGATCAATGAACCAAGTAGACTGCTTGCAGAGTGCTCTGGACCTGTGGCAGAGCCTTCTCTTATTCTAGGCCTCACTCAAAGCTACTAGCATTTTGGGTCACTTAAATGGGCTAGGATAGCACACTCCAATAAGGAATATGTTGCTTCTAAAGTCCAAATAGGCCCAGTAAGTATCCTGCCTCTTTCTTGGTTAAGAGAGGACACAACAACTTATTTTCTACATTAAATGTATATCTTAACTTCTTCAATATCATTGGACCCCCACAAATTTTCCTGAGATAGAAAGTTCCTGAATTTTAATTGGTTTTATATTTAATCATTTGACATACAAATGCCTTACTGAAAGTTCAGAGTAGTTACTTGTTCACTAGTCCAGTCAGCTTAATGCCATCATTGTAAAGGGGCAGTGTGATATCTTGTATAACGACAATGCAATTTGATCACAATTCCTACAGACTCAATTTTGACATAGGACTGGAGAGCTTACATACTCCAAGATAGGACAGTGAAGGTATAATTCCAGCCTTTCCAGATGAGAGCACACTGTTTTCAGTAGGTCTTATGAACAAGAATAGAGAAAACGGCATTTGTCAGATAGCTGGCTCTATACCAAGTATTTGGGAGTGTGCTAATTTGCTCAGGCAATGAAACCACATCTGGTGTAGCAGATACAATTAGAGTCTCCATTTGATTTAGCTTAAGATAATCCACTCTCATTATTCAAGATTTATCTGTCATCTGCACAGAACAGATAGGCGATGTGAATCGGAATGTAGTGCAAATCACCATTCCTGCACCTTTCACGTCTTTCATGATGGCATTAATTTATGCAATCTCTTTAGAAATGTAGTATGGCATTTGATTTATTATCTCCGTAGGTAGAGGATGTTCTAATGACTTCTACTTGGCCTTTGCCACCCTAATAGTCTTCACACCACAGGTCAAGGACCTAACGTCAGGATTCTCCCAGCTGCAAAGCATATGTATTTAATTATGCATTCTGGAATGGTAGAAATAACCACAAGATGGGCACAGGGTCCCATTGAGGCAGACCTGAGATAAAACTTTATTTATCTAACCACTATGAGCTCATGTGTGACTGGAGGGTTGCAGTGGCATTTTTAAGACTCCTGGAATCACTCAGTTTAGAGTCAGGGTCCAGTTGTCCCCCAAAGGACTGATTATTTCGTTTTCCCCAAAACACAACCACCATGGTGAAAGCTATATGTCCCCTTTTGGAATAATGGGAAAAAATTAACATTGTAAGTCTTTGTTGGAATATGAGGGTCCTTCCAGTTTTCCCTTCATTAAAGACATTCTGGATCAGTTAACTGCTTCAAGTCTGGGAATTGATTGAGTGACTATGACTGCTTTGATTTAGAATTTTGTTTACTTAACATGGAACTTTTCTGCTAATACAGACCAAGTAAGAATTTAGTAGATTTCCTACCTATTTCACTTTTAGGAACAACACAATTAGCTAGTCACCACTATAGGTTTGCACAAGTCAGATTTTTCTGATTGCTGCTTTGGCTGCTGCCCATTAAGGTATCAACACCCAGCTTCCTTGGAGTGATACAACTTGGCTTCTGTTACACCTGAAATCAGAATTGGAAAATTCAAGTAGTTATTTTGGAATGTGCTTTCTCCTTGGTAACACGTTGCACCTCACTCTTGGGAGCCTGCTGGGACTCGAATTTAGTTATAAGTTTAGAAACAAAAAGAGTTTGGGGCAGAATCTGCAATGCCTTCCTTGGCAGCTGCCTCAAGCGAGGCCATTATCATTTCCTCAGGCAATGAAGAGTGAATTCACTCAAAAAGCCTATACCTGTGAGGGTGGGAAGGCTGCCACTATTGGGGGTGCAAGAAATTCAACTATTCTGGCATCAAAGAAAGGCATACCAGAATTAAAATATAAACAAAGTGAGAATCATCTTTGATCGCTTAATATCTTCCATTTATATCTTTGCAAGCAGTAGTCTTCCAGTGGGCATTAGCATAGGAAGGAAAGCAGCATACCAGAAAATGTGAAAACAACCTGGGAATTGTGTGTGTGTGTGTGTGGGGTGTGTGTGTGTGTGTGTGTGTGTAGGTACATTCGTTTAATATTTTGTATTTCTATAAATAGATTTATTGTGCCTAATTCTCTAGGGTTTTACTGCAAATATGATTCAGGTCCATAAAAACATCTTTTTGTCAATTTCTTTTTGGATTCCACATTTTTAGCATGGCATACTACTAATATTCTGCCTTCAAATAATATTTAATTGTTATCATCTCAAAAATGTAAGCACTCTGCTCTATTGGTAAAAATCAACCTTGTGTTGATTTTCTATTACATTCCAATTTTGCATAATAGTAACTTAGACCCCATGATATTTTACATGCCTGTACCTCTTGGCATCTACATAAGTATTTTCCAAAACTACTGTTAACTTGCCACCATCATTTTGTTCTTCAAAGCACTAACGTACAGTAGATGTGAGTTTGTTCTTTGAGATTACTTATACCTGTTTCAATCTTTTAGTACTTAAAGCTCTAGGGGTCCACAGGTATTCATATTTGCAAAGTGGGTATGCTTCCACGTAAGTGAGTTGTATCAAGGGTTACATAAGTAAGGATATGCTACAAGAAATAGTGAATGCTTAATAAATAGTTCTCATTTTTATTATTATTTTGGTACCTGAGATTCTTCGTTTCCTATTTTTGGTTGTTAAATTTATACATTCCCTCTATTACTCCTTTAATTCTATGCTATATGTGCCATATTTTTTGTGCATGTTGATATTAAAATGATATGGATTATTTTTTGATTATAACTGTCATCATAAATAACTGTAAGATGTATTTGAACCCCCTTTTTAAAAAGTATTAAATAAAAGTAATGTTTGTATATATGGACCCTAGCCTAACATATTGTTGTTAACTTTAGCATTTTGGTTACCTTACTTTCAATTTGTTGAATAATTTGTTCAATTTTTCCCAACTGATAAAATTTCTAAAACTACACAATTATTAGTCTAACTTTTTAATTGCACTATTTCATAAGTACATTTATTATTATTATTTAAATGCCTCTAAATTAATTTCACAGCTCATTTTCTATCCATGTCAATGGTTATCCAGTCACTTCTTCAAATTGGTTCATATTTTGGTTGGCTATAGTATATTTAGTATATTTAAAAGTAATTTTTTTTCAATAAGGCAATGTGGTGGTAAAATTTTCATATTTCTGAGTACATGAGAATACTTTCGTCATTAGCACAGGAATGACAATTTTGACATAAAATTCTTAAGTTCTAGTCTTTTTCCCCACTGGTCCTTTTGCTTTTGATATTTGAAAGTACACAACTATAGTCCTAGAAGAAAGCAGTGTTATTTCCAAGGGAAAATTATTGTTTATAAAACCTTGGCAATGAAGACACTTTTAGTAACTATTTTCCATGGTCAATAGTTTCTTTCCATTCAATTAATTTACAAATTCTATTAAATTCTGTCTTTCAGTATTGTCTCCATTCTGTCTGATCTGATCTTTTCCCTCCAATCAATTAGATAAGGAGTTAATTACAATGTTTCTCATATATCTTTGGCTCCAACATTAGTTCTGCATGAATTTTTAAAAAATTTTTAAATTTGTTCTAATTAGTTATACACGACAGTAGAATGCATTTAACGCATCACACATACATGAAGTATGACTTCTTATTCTTCTGGTTGTACATGGTGTAGGATCACACAGGTCATGAAGTCATACATGCACACAGGTTATTAATGTTGGATTATTCTACGATCTTTCCTACCCCCCATACCCCCTCTCCTTCCTTCACTTCCCTCTGCCTAATACAAAGTAACTTTATTCTTCCCTAGTACCCAACCTTATTGTGAGTTAGCATCTGCATATTAGAGAAAACATTTGGCCTTTGGTTTTTTGGAATTGACTTATTTCTTTTAGCATAATGTTCTCTAGTTCCATCCATTTATTGGCAAATGCCATAATTTAATTTTTCTTCAAGGCAAAGTAATATTCCTCTGTGTATATATATACCACATTTTCTTTGTCCATTCATCTGTTGAAGGGTACCTAGATTGGTTCCATAGTTTAGCTATTGTGAATTAAGCTGCTGTAAATATTGATGTGCCTGTGCTACTGTAGTATTCTGATTTTAAGTCCTTTGGGTATAAACCAAGGATAGTCAGATCAAATGGTGGTTCCATTGAAAGTGTTCTGAGTAATCACCATACTGCTTTGCATAGTGGTTGCACCAATTTGCAGTTCCACCTGCAATGTATGAGTGTACCTTTTTCCCCACATCCTCGCCAACATATACTGTTGCTTGTATTCTTTTTTTTTTTTTTTGTACCAAGCATTGAAATCAGAGGCACTTAACCACTGAGCCACAACCCAGCACTATTTTTTATTTCCAGACAGGGTCTTACTGAGTTGCTAGCACCTTGCCATTGCTGAGGCTGGCTTTCAACTTGTGATCCTCATGCCTCAGCTTCGAGATATTGCTTGTGTTTTTAATAATCGACTCTGTATTATCCTACCTATTTCATATGTTGTTTTTAAAACATTACTTCTTAATTTGGGGTACATCATATTTCCAATGTTTTTCAATTTTCCTCATCTCTAAGTAAGTATTTCTTCTCAGGGAAATTGTGGAAACAGATGCAATTGTGCACTTGAATCTTTTTGAGTATAAGTCAGAAACACTGTCCTGTTCTAAGTCTTTTGGAAGAGCATGTATTCCTAGAAACTGTACAAATTATTAGTGCCCAGCTACTCCTATTCTTATACAGTGAACATGTCTATATGAAAATAGAACATTGCCAGGTATTTTCTGGCCCATGACCAATTACTGTGTCCTGCTTCCTCCACAAACTTTATTTTTCTCTAGAAATCTGTTTGATGTATTAGTCTTCCATGTTTTTTGGATTTTCTTTTCATTTTTGTTCATTCGTTTGTTCTGAATGGAATCATACACTATGTGTTATGACACATCTGGCTTTCTTCTATCTTGTTTCCTTCACCATTCATCCATGTTGATGCTTGTGGCTATAGAGTTCCCATCTTCATTGCCACTTGATAGTTTATTTTGTGACTATAACACACTTCCATTGTTATGCATTTATATTGTTTCCAGTCTTTGACTATTTTAATGCATGCTTTTATAAAGGTACGCACATTTCTTTTAGATCCACAATTAGGAATAGAAGTATTAAAGTGATAAATCATATTAGATCAACTTTAATAAATAGTGCTAAATGATCATCCATTGGTGTCATAGATGTTTGCATGACTATCAGAAATACTTGTTGGTTGCCTAATGCTGCAAAACAAAGGAATCAAAATTTAGTGCTTTAGGGCAACTTAGTGGTAGAGTGCTTGCTTAGTTTGTGCAAAGTCCAAAGTTTCATCTTCAGCACCATCAAAAAACAAATAACAATAAAAAATAATTATATCCTTTAACAATAACAATTTTATTATCCTTCATAAATTTTCAGATTAGAAATCACACTATTTGAAGACAATGTTTGTAGAAATTTTATGTTGTTTATGCTATGATTTAGAATTGGTTTTTACCCCAATGGTTCATGTGTTGAAAGCTTGGTCACCAACATTATGTTGTTGAGAGGTGGTGGGGCCTTTAAGAGGTAGGGCCTGATTAGAGTTGGTTAGGTTACTGGGGGTGCTGTCTTCAGAAGTGATTAAGGTAGTTGTCATGGGATCCTGAGTTAGTTCATTGGGGATGGTTGTTATAAAACAGAAAAAGTAATTCATATCCTCTCTCTAGCTTCCTCTCTCACCATGTAATCTTTCCTCACTGAAGTGCTCCTACCCTGATACCATCTGCCAGGATATGGAGCAGTTAGAAACCCATTGCTAGTACCACACTGAACTATCAACCTCCAATACTGTTGGCTAAACAAATAGTTTTGCTTAATAAGTCACCAAGCCTCATGTATTTTGATATGGTAATGGAAAACAGTTTGCCAATAATTTTTGGACTAAAGACTTTTATTTTCCCTTTAGATAGGAGTGAGTTACCCATGGTCAGAAATAATGGACTGATCTTTAGAATGAAAAAGGCCTACTAAACTTAATTAGAGGGCAGGAGGCATTCCATGAATGAATATTCTCTGAGAATTCAAAGAGAAAATTACTCTATTAAGAAACATATGGCCTAATATTGGAAGCTACATGTAAGAAAAGCATATAAAACTACTCAGATTATGCAATGCTTGATGGACTTATAAGAACATGAATGCATATTGGTGCTATTAAGTCTGTATACATGACTCAAAAAAGATTCTAAACACTCACTGGAAACTAATGGGAATCAAACAACTTTAAAGACCTTCTTTTCTTCCTTCCTTCCTTCCTTCCTTCCTTCCTTCCTTCCTTCCTTCCTTCCTTCCTTCCTTCCTTCCTTCTTCCTCTCTCTCTCCCTCCCTTCCTTTCTTTTTTCTTTCTTTTATTTCTTTTTTAGATTGCACCCCTTCTTTCATTTAAACAAGCCAATTAATTCCAAATTAAAAGCAACTAATTTTCTGAGCAAGGGTGTTCCAGTTTGGTATAGTCTTTAAGCTATTTTTTTAATGTACATAGTGGTAAGTGAGGTGGAGGCAATCAA
The DNA here is from genome assembly GCA_020662805.1 of Glaucomys volans. NCBI lineage: Eukaryota > Metazoa > Chordata > Mammalia > Rodentia > Sciuridae > Glaucomys > Glaucomys volans. The sequence goes on along the minus strand of JAJEJO010003758.1, from coordinate 225,804 downwards.
ATTAATAGACAAATTTTTAAAACTAGAAAGTTGTAAGAACACAGAGGTTTTTATGTCATCACGAATAGGTTGAATTTAATTGTGCAGTCAATGGAGGACTGCTTGAAAGAAGTTATAGGTATGATTAGTTTTGGAAAAGATATTGTAGCATCTGAAAAGTAGGTACAAAAAGAGGAAAAGAGTACTTGAGACACCAATGCAATTTCTATGAAAGATTATTAAGGCCTTAACTGAGGCAATACTATTGAATAAGATATAACCAATACCCAAGAGGCAGAATCAACTATATCTGCTTAACAATTGAATTACAGATGATGAGAAGCATATTGATGTTGATGATCTTGAGATTGATGGTAAACACTAAGGTTAGAATGACAGGAAAATTTGACTACAACATTATTATTATTAATATTTGATTTTATTTTTGGTACTGGGGATTGAATTCAGGGGTGGTTAAACACAGAGCTGTATCCCCAGTGCTTTTTATTTTTTTATTTTTTTATTTTAAGCTAAGTTGCTGAGGGCCACACTAAATTGCTGAGGCTACCTTTGATCTTGTGATCCTCCTGCCTCAGCCTCTCAAGCCGCTGGGTACCACATTGTTTTCCATGACTTAACATGTATAAAAATTAATAAAAAGAACAAAATAGATATGAATGTAACAAAAGTATGGCTGGCATGTTGATAAATCTATGAAAGCAGCATTATTTATTTATACAATGTAACAAACACACAACACTCATGCAAACCATGTTATTGTTATTACAAACAGCTCCCATATGTGTTCCTGTAGTAAATGAAGTAATATTTTTCTGGGAAAATATAATGGACATGATAATAGAACAGATGGTGGAAAATTGCTTGTCAACCATTGCACTCATTGAAATGGAATGATAGTCTTACGACATGAAAAAAAAGAAAAACTTGTATGTCACCAAGAAATGAACAAGCAAACAAGGGACAGTATTCTGTTTGCCAGAGTGTAGAATCAACAGAGGCATCAACTCATTCTCAATTTCATATGGAATCTGGAGAAAAATGAAATGTATGTGTTTGTATAAAAGACATACGTATATAATATTAAATATAAAATTTGTATTAAGGTTCTTCAGAAAAGCAGAACAGACAGGATGAATATATATAAAAATAGATTATTAGAAATTATTGGTTAGTGTGATTATAGAAGCTGAGAAGTCTAAACATCTACAGATCTACAGATGGAAACACGGAAGAGTCAATGGTATGGTTCTAGGCTAAACCAAAAGGGGAGAACCAGATGGTCATGTATGTGAAGTCTACACCAGCTACTTGCCAACCCCGGAAGAGTCATGATTCAGCCTGAAGGCAGGAAAGGACTGCTGAGTCAGCTTTACCAACCAGGCAGAAGTTTCCTTTTACCCATGGGAGGGTCAGCATCTTTTGGTCTATTTAGGACTCTAGCTGGTTGGATAAGGACCACCCACACAAGGGAGGTCAATCAACTTCTCTCAGTCTGAAATGCTATGTTACTCAGATTGAAATGTTAAGTATGAACATTAGGGTAGGGTCTAGTAGGGTCTATCTTCATTAAACCCTACTAGAGTGATGTTTGATTAAATATCTGGGCACCATGTGGTAAAGTCAAGTTGAAACCTAAAATTAAGGTTTATGTCTGGCATTTATAGATATCAAAAATAAGTAGTATAGAGTCTTGCAAATATATACATTTGAATATATATACTCATATATATTCTGATAAATATATGTGTATGTATGCAGAGACAGAAATAATTTTTATTCCAAATCTATAACAGTTTTTCCTCTCCTAGTAAGTGAAAACAAGAGAACCTAAGCTTAGATCCAAAATAATATTAAGTTAGACAAGGATTTAAATTTTTGTACATAAGTTTGTGCATATTACAGGATCCAGTAAGGTGAATTTGGCTTTGCACCTGCTGTTTTTGGAAATGATTTCATACACAAGTTATTTTTCTTGCCAATTTGCATGTGTTTTGCTGTTGTATGCCAACAATGTTTGCCAAGATGTTATGTTAAGCTAACTTTCCTGTTTTCGCCAGAAAACATAGAAACATAGTGGGGCTTCCTTAATGGCTGGAAAGGGGTCCAATTAATCACATACATATGACAGCTGGAAGTTCATATTCTCAGGAGTAAAGTTGCAATTACTGAAAACAAATAGAAAACTTTTATCCAATGATCTACCTTGACTGAGTTTCCAAAGTTTCATAATTACTCATAAATAAGTTCTGATGGATCCGGAGATCCAGACAGATTAGCTCATACAGAATGCTTAAAATTTTTTTTCTCTAAAAATAAACTGAATCATGAGCAAAGAGACTTTAAACAAATTGTTGAATTAAGATCTTTGATCAGAGATAAAAATTTGTCAATGCTTTCACTGCTTATATTGGGAATGAGAGCAAAACAGCTCTGGAATTTAGCGCATCCGTTAAGAGAGGTTTTGATCTGTCAATCAATGCATAAAAGTATCTCTTTGGTGAAGTTTCAATGTAGATAACAGAGTGCTACACACATGTGCAAAGCTATACCCACATGTATTATGCTTGCTCTTCTGAACACTTGTGGGCATATTTATGGGAACTGTCATTGAACTGAAAAAGTGTGCACAGAAGGGAAGAAAAGGTCATCCTTGAATAGAATATCAGAAGATGTCAGTGATTGGAGGACTAATGACTTAAAAGCTTGGGAGAAATGAGGAAAACAGAGTAGTATTCTTTGTGATTTATTTGATGCCTACCACATGGCATGGGCTTAATAAATCTTTCTTATCCTAAAATATGTGTAATGGTCCCCAGAAACTGTCCTAAATCAGAGAGGTAGGTACAAAACAGAAAAAATGAGGCATAAAGATTACATAAAGTTTATTAGTATATTAAAGAAGACTTCTAAAAGTCAGGAATCATGAAATGAAACATTTAATCCACAACACCATCCTAAGCATTTATAAATATTTATTCGATGACATTATAATAACTGGGAAGCTTTGGAGTGGTAGGAATTTTAAAAAATAACAGTAGTTGTCTTTTAGCAAGTGCCCAGTGACAGAATATTGACTGCAGTCTCATTTAGAATTCTTAGATCAAAGAGGTAGACTTGCAAGTTTGGATAACAGAGAACAAAAGCACTTTGAAAAAAATATATTTTAATATTTGTAAATAAAGTACATCAAAATATGTATTATGTGAAAACTCATTATAAATATACTGTAATATACAACTTATAAATATATCATTCCTTCTAAATTAGCATTTCCTATAAATGTAAGGGCTTAGAAAAAATAAAGAACATTTTTAGAAGAACATCTGAGTCTGACCATATCTGGGAAAATTAACTTTAAAGTGATCCTAGATAATTTTTTTATGTCAGTTCTCACACACACATGAAAGTAGAGTTTAGCATGGACTTTTATCGTTATAAAGCTTACATACATTAAACTCTGTAAAAGACATACATCTAAAGTATTTAGTCTGGCATAGCAGCCTGGACCCAGGGCAGCCTGCTGACCACATGCAACTCCAGCACACCCAGGCCCAGTCCGTGGTCTCTGCACCACTCTGCAGCTCCCCATCTACCAACACGTGGGATTGCCTCTGCCCACTATCATGGATTATTCCTGACCTGGATGCAGCTATCATTAGTTAGGGAAGCTCCCTGCCTGGGATACCACATTATCAAGTACCTCTCCTGCATCAGGCTATTAAAGACAAGGAGGTTTGAATAGTACCATATAGTTTAACTGCAGAATTTTTTTAGTAGTAGTATTATTACTATTATTCCTACTTTTCTATTTTTTATTATTTTTCTCACTCAATTTTCCTCTTATCCGTTTCCTTGGAGACTCTTTTTCCCTCTTCTCATGCTAACAACCAGTTTCTTTGGATTCTGCTTTCATTCTTCCTACAACCTAGCACTTCTATAGACTCACTTCTTATCTCATTAATTTTTTTACTTATTTTCTTGATTTTTACAGACTTAATTTTGATTCATTGTACACAAATGGTGTACAGCTTTTCATTTCTATGGTTGAGCATGATGTACATTCATACCATTCATTTAATCTAACATGTATCTAGGGTAATAATCTAACATGTATCTAGGGTCTGTCTCATTCCACCATTTTTTATACCCCACCTTTCATTTCCCTCTATGTAATCTAAAGTATCTCCATTCTTCTCTCATCCTCCAAGCTCACAACCTGATTCTATATCATCATCCACTGATCAGGGAAAACATTCAGCCTTTGTTGTTTGGGGATTGGCTTATTTCACTTAGTATGATATTCTCCAATTCCATCCATTTATCTGCAAATGCCATAAATTTTACATCCTACACTCCTACCCATCCTTTGTCCACCATTAGAAATTGTGAATCTTATTGCAAAACTATTGTTTAGGCTGTAGATAATAATCAAACTCATCATTTCAGTTTATTAAGACAATACTGTTAATATCTTAATAGGGACTAATTGTGTTAAGGATGCATATTGTTTGTATCGTGTGCTGCTAATATTGATCTCCCATTTTAAGGTGAGGTATTGGAAACCTGCAGGGACACTATAACCCTGTAGGGGGGAAACAGCAATACCATGCATCTGTACTGCTAAAGGGGATGATACATGAACCACATGACAAAACAAGGGAAGAAAGTGTCCCAAACAAACCTAGATGCTGTATCAATAGAATCCAAAGACAGCACAGTAGAAGAAATGTTAGAAAAGGAATTCTGAATGTACATTATTAAAATGATCCAAAAAGCAAAGGATGAGATAAGACAGCAAATACAGGCAATGAATGATCACTCCAATAAAAAGTTAAAAGAGCAAATGCATGAAGCAAGAGACCATTTCAATAAAGAGATAAAGATTCAGAAAAAAAAAGACATACTTGAAATGAAGGAAACAATAAACCGAATTAAAAACTCAGTAGAAAGCATAACTAACAGACTAGATCACTTGGAAGACAGAATCTCAGACAATGAAGATAAAATGACAAAATATTTAATCTTGAAAACAAAGTTGCCCAAACAGGAAAAAACGGTAAGAAATCATGATGGAACCTCCAAGAATTATGGGGTATCATGAAAGGACCAAATTCAAGAATTATTGGGATTAAGGAAGGTACAGAGATACAAACCAAAGGAATGAACAACCTATCCAATGAAATAATAACAGAAAATTTCCCAAATTTGAAAAATGAAATCAAAAATCAAATACAAGACATTTACAGAACACCAAATGCACAAAATTGCAGTAGATCCAGACCAAGGCATACTATAATGAAAATACCTACCACACAAAATAAAGATAGAATTTTAAAGGCTGTGAGAGAAAAGCATCAGATTACATATCGAGGGAAACCAATATCAATAATGGATATCAGCAGATTTCTCAGTCCAGACCCTAAAAGCAAGAAGGGCCTGGAACAACATATTCCAAGCATTGAAAGAAAATGGATGCCAACCAAGAATCTTATACCCAGCAAAACTAACCTTCAGATTTGATGATAAATAAAATCCTTCCATGATAAACAAAAGCTAAAAGAATTCACAAATAGGGGCTGGGGATATAGTTCAGTTGGTAGAGTGCCTGCCTCGCAAGCACAAGGCATTGGGTTCAATCCCCAGAACCAAAAAAAAAAAAAAAAGTTCATAAATAGAAAGCCTGCACTAGAGAACATTCTCAGCAAAATATTCCATGAGGAAGAATGAAAAGCAACAATGTAAGACAGCAAAGAGAGGAACTGCACTAAAGAAAAAGCCATCAAAGGAGAAACCAAGTCAAGTTAAAAACCAAAAATAAGCCAAAATGACCAGCAATCCAAGCCATATCTCAATAATAACCCTGAAGGTTAATGGTCAAAACTCATCAATCAAAAGACATAGACTGGCAGATTGGATTTTAAAAACAGACCCAAAAATATGCTGCCTTCAAGAGACTCATCTCATAGAAAAAGACACCGACAGACTAAAAGTGAAAGAATGGAATAAAACATACCACACACAGAGAATCAGTAAAAAAGTGGGGATTTCCATTGTCACATGAGATTAAGAGGACATCAAGCCAAAGTTACTTAGAAGGGATAAAGAAGAACATTTCATACTGCGTAAGAGAAGCATGGATCAGCAAGACATAACAATCATGAATATTTATGCCCCAAACAATGGCACATCCATGTATGTCAAATAAATCATTCTCAATTCCAGAAACCAAATAGACCACAACACAAAAATACTAGGTGACTTTAACACATCTCTCTCACCATTGAAAGAAACTTCCAAACAAAAACTGAACAAAGAAACCGTAGAACTTAATAACACAATAATTTAGACCTAACACACATACATAAAATATTACATCCATCAACAAGTGAATACACTTTCTTCTCAGCAGCACATGGATTCTTCTCTAAAATAGACCATATGTTATGCCACAAAGCAGCCCTTAGTAAAGATAGAAAATAGAGTTACTACCTTGTATTCTATCAGATCATAATGGAATGAAATTAGAAATCAGTGATAAAATAAAAAACAGAAACTACTCCAACACCTGGAGACTAAATAATATGCTATTTAATGATTCATGGATAGTAGAAGACAACAGGGAAGAAATAAAAAAATTCATAGAGGTAAACGAGAACGATGATGAAACATATCAAAATCTCTGGGATGATATGAGTGCAGTACTGAGAGGAAAATTCATTCCATGAAACACATTCAATAAAAGAATAAAAGGTCAACAAATAAATAACCTAACATTACATCTGAAAGCCCTGAAAAGGAAGAACAGATCAACAGTAACAGAAGTAGAAGACAGGAAATAGTTCAATTCAGAGCTGAAATCAATGAAATTGAAACAAAAGAAACAATTCAAAAAATTGACAAAACAAAAAGTTGGTTCTTTGAAAAAATAAACAAAATTGATAAACCCTTAGACACACTACTAAAGAGAAGGAGAATGAAAACTCAAATCACTAAAAGTCATGATGAGAAAGGGAATATCATGACAGACACTGTTGAAATACAAAACAATGCTAGAAGTTATTATGAAAATCTATACTCCTGCTGGCAAAACTGGAAATCCATATGCAATAAAATGAAATTAAACCCCTATCTCTCACACTGTACAAAACTCGAACAAAAATGGATCAAGGACCTAGGAATTAGACCTGAGACTCTTTGCCAAATAGAAGAAATAGTAGGCCTGAATCTTCTTCATATTGGCTTAGGACCAGACTTTCTCAACATTACCTCCAGAGCACAAGAAATAAAAGGAAGAATCAATAAATGGGATGAATTCAAACTAAAAAGCTTTTTCTCAGCAAAAGAAGCAATCAATAATGTGAAAAGAGCCTACAGAATGGGAAAAAATCTTTTCCACACACATTTCAGACAGAGCACTGATCTCCAAAATTTATAAAGAACTTACAAAACTTTACAACAAAAATGCAAAGAACCCAATCAATAAATGGTCTAAGGAACTGGGCAGACACTTCACAGAAGATGATACACAGGTGATTAATAAATATATGAAAAAGTGCTCACCATCTCTAGTAATTAGAGAAATGCAAATTAAAACGACCCTAAGATTTCATCTAACTCCAATTAGAAAGACTATTATCAGGAATACAAGCAATAACAAGTGTTGGCGTGGATGTGGGGAAAAAGGCACACTTGTACATTGCTGGTGGAGTTGCAAATTGGTGCAGCCACTCTGGAAAGCAGTATGGAGACTCCTCAGAAAACTTAGAATGGACCCCACCATTTGACCCAGCTGCCCCACTCCTTGGTTTATACCCAAAGGTCTTAAAAATCAGCAAAGTATAGGGATGCAGTCATATCTATGTTCAAAGCTGTTCAGTTCACAATAGCTAGACTGTGGAATCAACCTACATGCCCTTCAATTGAAGAATGGATAAAGAAACTGTGGTATATATACACAATGGAAAATTACTAATCCATAAAAACAAATAAAACTATGACATTTGCTGGTAAATGGGTGGAGTTGGAGAATATCACGCTAAGTGAAATAAGCCAATTCCAAGAAACCAAAGGCCGAATGTTTTCTCTGATCAGTGGATGCTGATATATAATGGGGGATGGGAGTATGGAGGCGGGGAGAATGGAGGAAGTATGGATGGTATAGAGGAAAATGGGACAGTAGGGGATGGGGAAGGAAAAACAGTAGAATGAGACAGACAGTATTACCCTATGTATATGTAAGATTATATGAATTGTATGAATAAAAAAAATTAAAAAAGAGAAAATCTATACTCCAACAAAATAGAAAATCTTGAAGACATTGGCAGGTTTCTAGACACATATGATCCACCTAAACTGAATATGGAGAACATACACAACCTAAACAGATCCATTTCAAGCAATGGAATAGAAGAAGCCATCAAAATCCTACCAACCATGAAAAGTCTGGGACAGGATGGATTCTCAGCTGAGTTTTACAAGACCTTCAAAGAAGAACTCATTCCAATATTCTTCAAAGGATTCCATGAAATAGAAAAAGAGGGAACCCTTCCAAACTCATTCTATGAAGCTAATATCACCCTGACACCAAAACTAGACAAAGACACATCCAGGAAAGATAATTTCAGACCAAGATCCCTAATGAACAAAGAAACAAAAATTTATAAAATATTATAGCAAATTGCACACAAAAATATATTTAAAAGATAGTTAACTGTGATCTAGTGGGTTTCATCCCAGGGATGCAGGTTGGTTCAATATCTAGAAATCACTAAATGTAGTTCACCACATCAACAGACGTAAAGTTACAAATCACATGATCATTTCAGTGGATGCAGAAAAGGCATTTGACAAAATACAGGTCCCCTTCATGTTCAAAACACTAGAAAAAATAGGGATAGTTGGAACACTCCTCAACATTGCAAAGGCAAACTATGCTGAGCCCATGGCCAACATCATTCTAAATGAAGAAAAACTGAAAGCATTCCCTCTAAAAACTGAAACAAGAGAGGAATGCCCTGTTTCACCACTTCTATTCAACATCATCCTTGAAACTCTAGCCAGAGTAGAGAGACAAAAGAAATTAAAGGAACATGAGCAGGAAAAGAGGAACTGAAGCTATCACTATTTGCCAACAACTTGATTTTGTATTTGGAGGATCTAAAAAATTCCACTAGAAAACTTCTAGAACTCATAAATGAATTCAGCAATGTAGCAGGATATAAAATCAACACTCATAAATTTAATGCATTTCTATTCATAAGTGATGAATCCTCTGAAAGAGAAATTAGAAAAGCTACCCACAATAGCCTCAAAAAAAAAAAAAAAAACCCAAAAATCAACCTAACAAGAGTGAAACACCTCCACAATGAAAACTACAGAACACTAAATAATAAAATTAGCAAAAATCTTACAAGATGGAAAGCTCTCCCATGTTCTTGGATAGGCAGATTTAATATTGTCAAAATGGCTATACTAACAAAAGTGTTATACAGGTACACTGCAATTATAATTAAAATCCCAATGGTATACCTCATAGAAATAGGACAAACATTCATGAAATTATCTGGAAGAATAAGAGACCCAGAATAGCCAAAGCAATCCTTAGCAGGAAGAATGAAATAGGAGGTATCACAATATCAGAGTTAGACTATACTACTGAGCAATAGTAACAAAAACAACATGGTTTTGGCATGAAAATAGGCAGGTAGACCAATGGTACAGAAAAGAGGGCACAGAGACAAACCTACATAAATACAGTTATCTCATACTAGACAAAGTTGCCAAAAATATACAATGGGGAAAGATAGCCTATTCAACAAATGGTGCTGGGAAAACTAGAGATCCATATTCAGCAAAATGAAATTAAACCCTTATTTCACACCCTGTAGAAAACTCAACTCAAAATGGATTAAGAATCTCAGGAACTCTGAACCAAATAGAATGAAAAGTAGGTGCAAATCTTCATTGTGTCGGCTTAGGAGCAGACTCCCTTAACAAGTCTACCCAAGCACAAGAAATAAAAACAAGAATCAATAAATGAGGTGGATTCAAACTAAAAAGTTTTCTCAGCAAGGGAAACAATCGATAATGTGAAGAGAAATCTTACAAAGTGGGGGAAAATGTTTACTACACACATGTCAGAGCACTAATCACCAGAATTTATAAGAACACAAAAAATGTATGCCAACAATACAAATAACCCAATCATTAAATAGTCTAAGGAATGGAGCAGATACTTCACAGAGGAAGATATACAAGTGATCAACAGATACATGAAAAAATGCTCAACATCTCTAGTAATCAGAGAAATGCAAATCAAAGCTACCCTAAGATTTCATCTCACTCCAATTGAAAAAAAAATGGTTATTATCAAGAACACAAGCAATAATAGGTGTTGGTGAGGATGTGGGGAGAAAGGCACACTCATATATTGCTGTGGAGTTGCAAATTGGTGCAGTCACTCTGGAAAGCAGAATGGAGATTCCTCAGAAAACTTGCAAAGGACCCACCATTTGACCCAGCTATCCCACTACTCAATTTATACCCAAATAACTTAAAATAAGTATGCTCCAGTAACACAGTCACATCAATGTTTATAGCAGCTCAATTCACAATAGCCACAATAGCTAGATTGTGGAACCAACCTAGATGCCCTTCAATAGATGAATGGATAAAGAAACTGTGGTATATATACACAATGGAATATTATTCAGCCATAAAGAAGAATAAAATTATGCATTTGCCATAATTTTTATAAATGGATGGATCTGGAGACTATCATGCTATTGAAATAAGCCACTCCCAAGAAACCAAAGGCCAAATGAGTTCTCTGATAAGTGGATGATGATAGGTAATGTTGGGAAGGGTGGGTTAAAGAAAGAATGGAGGAAGGATGGATTGTGCAGAGGAAAATGAAGGGGAGTTGGGGGGAAGGAAAGATAACAGAATGAGACAAACATCCTTACCCCAATGTATGATTATATAAATGGAGCAACTCTATTTCATGTACAACCAGAGAAATGCAAGTTGTACCCCATTTGTGTACAATGATACAAAATAATAAGAAAAAATAAATAAAAATGAAGTACTAAGTCAATGCATTTTAATCACCATTCCAAATGAAAAAATGTTTTTGTTATTACAGAAAACATCTTTGTGTTATGTGTTAGTCACCTATTTATTGCCATGACCAAAATATCTGACGAGATCAACTTAGAAAAGGAAAAGTTTATTTTGATGTTACAATTTCAGAGTTCTCAGTCCATGATCAACTTATTCCATTGTTCTTGCCAGAGGTGAGGCACAATATCTCCATGAAAGGACAGGGCAGAGCAAAACCCTTTGGCAGCTAGGAAGTAGAGGGAAAGCATAAGGAGCCTGGGACAAGACACAGACCCCAAGGCCATGCCCTCAGTGACCTTTTACCTCCAGTCACGTCACACCAGCCTATAGTTACCACACAGTAAGTCAGATAAATTGTCAATTCTTCAAATTAATCCACTCATGAGTCCACACCTCTTGTAATCTAATCATCTCACCTCTGAATTAGCAGAAGTTTTGGGAGATACTTCATATCTGAACCATAGCATGTTCATTTCCAGGAAAATTCTAAACCTCAGTCACATCCAGTGCTGCGTGCGTGTAATCCCAGTGGCTCATGAGGCTGAGGCAGGAAGATCATGGATTCAAAGTCCGCTTTAGCAACTTAGTTAACAAGGCGCTAAGCAACTCAAGGAGACCCTGTCTCTAAATAAATATAAAAAAGATCTGGGGATGTGGCTCTGTGGTTAAGTGTCCCTGGGTTCAGTCCTCAGTACCAAAAACAAAACAAAAAAAACAACAATGAAAAACCCAGCAAAAATAAAAACAAAAAATTCTAAGCCTCCACGTCCCTAAAAGCAAATCCTTCGCTAAATTTTTAAGTCAAACATTGGTCGTACATTTAGTAGAATAGCAAATAAAGAAAATGATGAGTTTATACTCCTATGTGTTTGGCTTCTTTCATTCAATATATTTTTCAGTTTTATCCATGTTATTATTGCAAGTATCAGTACTTTATTTGTTCCTGTCTTTTGAGGTTAGGTTTGGGGGTTATTTATTTTTGTTTTGCTTTGTTCATGTTTTTGTTTCTTTGTTTCTCTTTTTCTCCTTTCTTCTCCCACCAACAGCCAAATTCACTTTTTTCTTTAAAAAGAATCCTTTAAAAGTTTCCCTCTTTTTCTCTTGCTTCATTACAGCCATCACTTGCTACACTTCTTTTGCATTCTCTCTATTCAGTTTCTAAATGTTCTAAATTTTCTTTTACTTTACTATCATACTTTATTTTCCCTCTATGTCTATCTGTATCTCTATCTTTATCTTTGGTCTTGGGGATTGAACCCAGGGGTGCCACACACCCTATACAATTGATTTTTTATTTTGAGAAAGGATCTCACTGAATTGCTTAGGCCCTTGCTAAGTTGCTGAGACTGGCTTTGAACTTGCAATCTTCCTGTCTTAGTCTCCTTCCTTTGTACTGAAAGGTGTCCTTCAGTACTGAAGAAGAAATAAAAATCTTTTAACACAAGCACAAACTAAAAGCATTCAGGACTACAAAACTGGCACTTGAGAAAACATTTAAAGAAATACCACACAGAGAAAAAAGCAAAACTGAAACCCAGAGATGGACAATTCTCATTTGAAGAGTAGTTAAGCAAATGAGAAACAGGACCAAACTAAATGCTACAAAATAGGTCAAAATGGCAGGAATTTTTAAACATATCTCTATAATAATATTGAATGTAAATGGTCTCAGCTCCTTAATTAAAAGACATAGGCAAGCTGGCAGGCAGAATAGTTTTAAAAACATAAGACTCAAATCCATGTTGTTTGCAAGGGACTAACATTATAGACAAAGAGCCACGGTTTGAAAGTGAAAGGAGAGAAATTGATCACCATGTAAATGAAGATGGAAAATAAACAGATGTAGCTACTCTCATATCTGACAAATCAGACTTCAAGTCAAAATGAATCAAAAGAGATTAAAAAGGTCATTTCATAATGGCAAAGGGAACAATCCAACAAAAATATAATAATAGTAAATATTTACATTCCAAATGTTGGTTTACCTCATAAAACATGAAATAGACACTACTCAAAGACTCTGATGGACCCCAGGATCTAATAGTATTCAATATCAATAACAATTAGAAATGCAAATCAAAACTACTAAATCTTCATTCCACTCCAGTTAGAATGGTAACCATCAAGTACACAAAAAATAATAAATTCTGCAGAGAAAGTGAAGAAAAAGGAAGAGTTTACTCTGGTGATTGGACTGTAAATTAGTAAAACCACTATGGAAACCAGTAGGAAATTTCCTCAAAAGATTCAGAATGGAAACACCATACAATACAGCTACGCTACTCCTCACTATTTATGCTAAAGAATTAAAGTCAACATACTATAGCAATATTTGCATACCCATGTTTACAGCAGCCCAATTCACAATAGCTACACTATGGAACCAAGTGGGGTGTCTACCAATGGATCAATGGATAAAGAAAATGTGGTATATATATATACAGTTGTCCTTTATTTAATCATATAGGAAAATTAAATCTTGTCGTTTGCAGGAAATGAATGAAAGTTGTGAACAATGTGTTATCCAAAATAAACCAAGCTTAGAAAGTTAAGGTTTATATGTTTTCTCTCATGTGTGGCAACTAGAGAGGACAAAGGAAAAGAAAGGTGGTGCTGCGGGGGTTGGGGGTGGATATCATGAAAATCAGGAGATGGGTAGCATAAAGGAAAGGGATCAGAGGGAGGGAGGAAGGGTGAGAAAGGCTAAATTCAGGGGAATAATATTGGTCAAATTATACTGTTATATTGTGTACTAGTGAGAATATAGAACAACAAATCCCATAAAGTATAACTATAATACACATATAAAAATAATGGAAAACAAATGAATAATTTTCTATCTAAAAAAATTGAAATCAGGAGTAAGACATAGATGGCCACTCTCATAACCACAATTCAATATAGATCTTGAAAGTTTCAATCTAGTCAGAGTAATCTGGAAAGAGGAGGAAATTAAAGAGATAACAAATGGAAAAATAAATTATCACTTTGCTAATGACTATGTCCAGAGGACCCAAATAACTCTACCAGAAGACTTCTAGATCAGATATAATATACAAATTCAGAAATGTGTCAGGATACAGGCTCTACATACATAAACCAATTTATTTCCTATACTTGAACAACGGATCTTCTGAGAAAGAAATCAGGAAATCTATCCCATTCATAACAACCTAAAAAAGTGATAACACCTTGGGAATAAATCTAACCAAAGAGGTAAAGACCCCAACAATAAAATCTTCAGAATAATGAAGAAAGAAATTATATTGGGAAAACCTCCTATGTTGTTGGGGTGAGCAAAATTAATACTATCTTTCTATATGGTCATATTACTAAAACCATTATACGGATTAAACAAAATCCTCATTAAAACACCAATTTTTCACATTATTCACAAAACTAGAAAAAAACAGCCCTATTATTCATTTGGAAGAATAAAAGACTCAGAATACCCAAAGCAGTGCTGAGCATGAAGAGTGATTCCTGGAGGCATCACAACACCTAATGTCAAAGTACAGTACAGAGGTGTGGTAACTCAAACCTCGTAGTATTGGTATTCAAAACTGATATGAAGGCCAATGGAACTTAAGACACCAAGAAAAGTCCACATAGATACAGTCATTCTGATATTCAAAAAAGGTGCCAAAAACATGTTGGAGATAAGATAGCTTAATTAACAAATGGTGCTGGAAAAAGTAGACATTGAGAGGTAAAAGAATAAAAATACATCGTGTCTTTTACCCTTAACAAAAGTTAAGTCAAAATCAAAGATCTTTTAATTTAGACCAAAACCTTTGCAACAGCTAAAGAAAAACATAGAGTCAATGCTCCAACATATTAGCACAGGCACTGACTTTCTTAACAAACCTCGAATGCTAAAGAAATAAAACCAAAAATCAGCAAGTGGGACAGCTTCAAATTTAAAATCTTCTACAGAGCAAAGGAAACAATTAAGAGTGGGAAGAGAGAGCCTACAGAACAGGAGAAAATCGTTGCCTACTCTTCCAGCAGGGGATTAGTATACAAAATATATAAAGAACTCAAAAAACTTAGCATCAAAAAACCAAATAACCCAATCAATAAATGGGCAAAAGAACTAATCAATCATTTTTAAAATGAATAAATATGAATGGCCAACAAATAAATGAAAAAAAGATGCAACACCCCAAGAAATCTGAACAATACAAATCAAAACTACACTGAGATTCATCTCATTCAAGATAAAATGGCAATCATTAAGAATACAAAAAATAATAAAAGCTGGCAATTATACTAGGAAAGGTACATTGTTGATGGGGCTCCAAATTAATACAACTGCTTTGAGAAGCAGTATGAAGATTCCTCAAAAGACAAGAAATGGAACCACCATATGACCCAGGTGTCCCACTCCTTGGTATTTATCCAAAAGAACTAAAATCAGTATAGTATACTGATACAGGCACATCAATGTTTATAGTAACACAACTCAAAGCAGCCAAATTATGGAACCAGCCCAGGTGCCAATAAACAGAGGAACACTTAAAGAAAATGTGGCATATATTCATAAGGGGGTTTTATTCATCCATAAATGATGGAATTATGGCATTTGATGGTAAATAAATGGAAAGGGAGATCATCACACTAAGTAAAATATATCAAACTTAGAATATCAAGGGTCAAATATTTTCTTTCATAGGTGGAATCTAGAGAAAAATAAGGGATTTGAAAAATGAAGGGTGGATCCCATGAAAATAGAAGGGAGAACAGTGCAAAGGAGTAAATGGAATGAGGGGGAAGAAGGAGGGAAGGGAAAGGGGAAGAGCTGTGGAATGAAATTGATCAAATTATGTTATTGCCTGTATGAATATATCACAATAGTCCTGCTTTTATATATAGTGTAGCAATTTTTAAAAAATAATAATAAATAAATAGAAGAAAGTCCAGTAGATTAGAAGAAGACCTGATGAGAGTGGAGGGGAGGAAACAGTAGTATTAAGAATTGAAATGGGGCAAAACTGTGTTCCATGCACATGTGAATATGTCAAAATGAACTATAACTATAATGCACTAATAAAAACATAAAAAGAACATTAGAATAATAATGGCATATTGAATGCTTTATTAAATACCACTTTTGCTGAACAAATATGAATGTTATATTAAATACCATCTTTATTTTTTTATTTTGTAGGCAGTGATTTTTTTTTAATTTCTAAGAAATTTTACCCTGCCACAAATTTATTGATATTGGATATGTTCCCTAACATAGACCAAGGGTACGAGAAAAGAGCAACCCTTGCTAGACATTTAATCTCCTGAAACCCTAATCTTGTACTTTCCACCCTTCAGAACTGCAAGACATAAATTTTCTTTTAATAACATTCTGGTCTTTCATTATAGGAGCAAAAATAGACTGATATGTATCACTTTATACAAATTTCAAAATTATGGGATATTTGACATGTTCTAAAAGACAAACCATATGCCATATGCTCTTCCAACTTATTACATAAAATAAGTATTGCTCTCATGCTTTTACACAAAAACCCGAGAATGGAAATGAAATATGAAAGTACAAAGGTCTCATATTAGTATAACAAGGAATATTGCTACATTGAATACAAATAAATAAAATAAAATTATGCATTAAATAAATAATTGACCATGATTGCTTAAGCTTGAGAAAAGCTATTCCTTTAAGTTCAGAGGTGGAATAGATTCATTTCCTTCTAAGGAATGTAGGGTTCGTGCAGGAACTTTGGTCAATGAGGAATCTTACAGTCATTGTTTATTATGAGTATAAATAGAGGTCCAGAGTGTGGGGAATGCCATGGAAAGATAAGCATGGACTCTGCCCTGCCTCACTGTAAATTCTCACAAGACAATTTTTTGCAAGACCAAAGGAAAGAGGAAACAATTATTTTTTATTTTTTGTGGGTCACAGTGAAATCAACATCAGGGCCCAAGTATCCTAAAGCAAAAATCATCCTAGGTCAATTACACACTTACAGTTACATGAATTTTCTGTCCGGTTTAAATTTCTGTATTGTAATACAATTTTATAAACCATCTTATAAGCTAAGGTCCATAGATTTTACATAATTTAGGTGAAAGGACAATGCTGGAGTAAATAATTAAATTTCCTTACAAAATGGAGTTTGGGGACAGACAACATGTTCAGTAAGAGAATTTTTCCACTTACCTCATATTTTTTAAAAAAGGATATTTCTCTAGGAGTAAAGAATAATTTAATATTAAGATAGATATATATTTAATATATGCTTACTGTTCTTTACTCCATAGGGCACTGAGGACTAAGTATACAATGATCTTTTTGTGAATATATAAAAAACAACACAGACATTTCAGAACATCCAAGCATCCATGAATACAATAATTCAATTACAGAAATTCACACAGTGGGATATTATATAGCTACTCATTAATATTATGTCCCTGAAAAATAATTGGATATGAATAAAGCATAATGCTAAGGGAAGAAAAATATAAAGAGATAAAAATAGTACAAAACAAAGACAAAAACTGTAAACATATCATATATATATATATTTTTTTCCACATACACCAATTTTGTAAAATTGGTTGGTATTGATATGAAGTATATAAGGAGTTTTAAGCTATCATTTGTGAATGTAGGAATCATACTTAATGTAAATATGCTAGACATTTTGCTTTATACAAATTTGTATAAATTTTTATTGTTTGAATATCTGAAAACATAATATGCTTTTAATGTGAGACTCTAGCATAACTTCATGTAAATTTGGAAGATGGACATTTTCATAAAAATTGAAGAGAAGCTATAGTATAATTTATTGCAAAAAAAAGGATGGAGCAACACCTTTGAGGAGTGTTCAGGCATCACACAGTATGCCTGCTGTGCTGCTGTGGAGGTTTTCCTTTTAGTCATTGATCCCATGGCAATGCACCTAGTGATGAAGAATTTTCTTCAGGTGGGGCATTCCACTTTCCTGCGCCTAGGTGCAACCCACTCTCTCATCACCATTTTATACCAGATCATTGCAAATAGTAAGGCTTATAACAGTATAATCTTTTTTTGCTTCCTTCTTTTTTTAAAATTTGTTCTTATTAGTTATACATGCAGTAAAATGTATTTTGACTATTATACATAGATGTAGTATATTTTTCTGGTTGTAGAAGAAGTGGAATTACATTGGTCATGTATTCATATATGTACATACGAAGTGATATCTGATTCATTCTATCTTTCCTATTCCCATTAACCTTCTTTTCCTTTCATTCCCCTTTCTGTAATCTGAAGTACTTCTATTCCTCTCTACCCCTGTTCCCTTATTGTGAATTAGCATTGGCATATCAGAGAGAACATACAGCTTTTGATTTTGGGGGATTGGTTTATTGCACTTAGCAGGATATTCTCCAGTTCCATCCATTTACCAGCAAATGCCATAATTTCATTTCTCTTTATGACTGAGTAGTATTCCATTGTGTATATATACCACATTTTCTTTATCCATTAATTCATCTGTTGAAGAGCACCTCGGCTGGTTCCATAGTTTAGCTATTGTGAATTGAGCTGCTATAAACATTGATGTGGCTGCATCACTGTAGTATGCTGATTTTAAGTCCTTTGGGTATAAACTGAGGAGTGGGATGACTGAGTCAAATGTTGGTTCTATTCCAAGTTTTCTTAGGAGTCCCCATGCTACTTTCCACTCTTGTTTAACCAATTTGCAATTCTACTAGCAATGTATGAGTGTGCTTTTTTCCCCACATCCTCGCCAACATGTATTGTTATCTGTATTCTTGATAATTGCCATTCTGACTGGAGTGAGATAAAATGTCAATGTAGTTTTAATTTGCATTTCTATAATTTCCAGAGATGTTGAACACCCATATGTTGATTCTTTTTTCTGAGGGGATGGGGTACTAGGGATTGAACTCAGGGGCACTCAACCACTGAGCCACATCCCCAGTCCTATTTTGTATTTTATTTAGAGATATGGTCTCACTGAGCTGCTTAGCACCTTGCTTTTGCTAAGACTGGCTTTGAATTTAGGATCCTCCTTCCTGAGCCTCTCTGGCCACTGGGAGTATAGGCATGTGCCACTGTACCTGGCCCATTTATTGATTCTTGATTTTACTTCATGCACTTTAGAAGCCTTGTTAAAGAAGTAGGTTTCTAAGGTGACATGATGAAGATTTGGGCCTACTTTAACTTCTGTTAGATGCAGAGTCTCTGGTCTAATGTCTAAGTCCACTTTGAGTTGAATTGTGTGCAGGTGAAAAATATGGGCTTAATTTCATTTTGCTACATTTGGATTTCCATTTTTCCCAGCACTATTTGTTGAAGAGGCTATCTTGTCTTCAATGTATGTATTTGGTGTCATTGTTTAGTATGAGATAACTGTGTTTATGTGGGTTTGTCTCTGTGTACTCTATTCTGTACCATGTGTCTATATGTCTGTTTTGGTGCCATTACCATTCCATTTTGTTACTATTGCTCTATAGTATAATCGAAAGTCTGGTATTGTGATGCCTCCTGCTTTACTCTTCTTGCTAAGGATTGATTTGGTTATTCTGAATCTGTTAATTTTCCAGATGAATTTCATGACTACTTTTTCTATTTTTATGAAGAATGCAATTAGGATTTTAATTGGACTGCATTGAATCTGTATAGCACTTTTGATAGTATGGCCATTTTGACAATATTAATTCTGTTTATCCAAATATATGGGAGATCTTTCCATCTTCTAAGGTCTTTTTCAATTTCATTCTTTAGTGTTCTGTAGTTTCCAATGTAGAGGTCTTTCACTTCTTTTGTTAGATGGATTCCCAAGTATTTTATTTTATTTATTTTTGAGGCTATTTTGAATGGGGTAGTTTTCCTAATTTCTCTTTCAGAGGATTCATCACTGATGTATAAGAACACAATTGATTTGTGGGTGTTAATTTCATATCCTGTTAAATGGCTAAATTCATTTAGGAGCTCTAGAAGTTTTCTGATGGAGTTTTTTGGGGATCTTCTAAGTACAGAATCATGTGTTGACAAATAGTGATAGCTTAAGTTATTATTTTCTTATTTGTATCCCTTTACTTTCTTTCTTCTGTTTAATTGCTCTGGCTAGAATTTCAAGGATGATGATGAGTAAAAATGATGAAAAACTGTGAAGGAGGGCATCCTTGTTTTCTTCCTGTTTTTAAAGGGAATGCTTTCAGTTTTTCTCCATTTAGAATAATGGTGGCCTTGGGTTTAGCATATACAGCTTTTACATTGTTGATGTATGTTCTCACTATCCCTAGTTTTCTAGTGTTTTGAAGATGAAGAGGTGCTGTATTTTGTCAAATGCTTTTTCTGCATCTATTGAGATAATCATGATTTGTAAATCTATTGACATGATGAATGATATTTATTGATTTCCATATGTTGAACCAACCTTGCATCTTGGGATGAAACCTACTTGACCATGCACTTTATTTTCAGTATGTTTTTGTATGCAATTTGCCAGAGTTTCACAGGGAATTTTTGCACCTATGTCATCAGGGAAATTGGTCTGATACTTTTTTCCCTTGATGTGTCTTTGTCTGGTTTTGGTATCACTGTCATGGTGATAGCTTCATAGAATAAGTTTGCAAGGGTTCCCTCCTTTTCTATTTCATGGAATAATTTGAGGAATATTGATGTTAACTCTTCTCTGAAGGTCTGGTAGAACTCAGCTGAGAATTTGTCTGGTCCTCAGCTTTTCTAAGTGGCTAGGTATTTGATGGAGTCTTCAATTTTATTGTTTGAAATTCATCTGCTAAAATTGTGTATGTCCTCCTGATTCAATTTGGGTAGGTCATATATCTCTAGAAATTTATCGATGTCTTCAAGATTTTCTGTTTTTTTGCAGTATAAATTTTCAAGATGGTTTCTGATTTACGCCTGTATTTTAGTAGTGGCTATCGCAATATATCCTGTTTCATCACAAGTTTTAGTAATTTGAGTTTTCTCTCTTTCTCTTCATTAGTGTGCCTGAGGGTTTATCAATTTTATTTATTTTTTCAAAGAATCAGTTTTTGCTTTGTTCATTTTTTGGATTGTTCTTTTGTTTCAATTTCATTGATTTCAGAGCTGAGTTTAATTGTTTCCTGTTTTCTGCTTTGGTGTTGATTCGTTCTTCTTTATCTAATGCTTTGAGATGTAATGTTATTTATTTGTCAATTTTCTATTCCTTTAATGATTGAGATCAATGCAATGAACTTTCCTCATAGAACTGTCTTCATAGTGACCCAGAGATTTTGATATGTTGTGTCACTATTCTCATTTACCTATAAATATTTTTTAATTTCACCCCTGATTTCTTATGCTATCCAACCATCATTCAATTGCATATTATTTAGTCTCCAGGTGTTAGGCTAGCATTTATTTTTTTATTTTATCATTGATTTCTAATTTCATTCCATTATGATCTGATAGAATGTAAGGTATTATCTCTATTTTTTTAATTGCTTAGAGTAGCTTTGTGGCCTAAGATATGATCTATTTTAGAGAAGGATCCAAGTGCTGCTGAGAAGAAAGTATATTCAATCATTGATGGATGAAATACTCAATATATGTCTGTTAAGTTTAAATTGTTGATTGTATTATTTAGTTCAGCAGTGTCTTTATTTAGTTTCAGTTTGGAGGACCTATCCTGTAGTGACAGAGGTGTGCTAAAGTCACCCAGTATTAATGTGTTGTGGTCTATTTGATTCTTAAAATTGATAAGGGTTTTTTTAGTGTTCATAGATCATCCATTGTTTGGGGCATAAATATTTAGATTTTTATGCCTTATTGATGTATAATTCCTTTAAGCAGTATGAAATAACCTTTGTTGTCCCTTCTGATTAAATGTGACTTGAAGTCCACTTTATCTGATATGAGAAGAATCCCCTGCTTGTTTATCTAATCCATGTGAGTGATATGTTGTTGGTTTTTTTCCCCATCCTTTGACCTTCAGCCTGTGGAGGTCTTTGCCTATGAGGTGAGTTTCTTGGAGACAGCATATTGTTGGGTCTTGTTTTTGAATTCATTTCACCAGTTGATATCTTTTGATTAATGAGTTTAGGTCATTTACTCTCAAAGTTACTATTGAGATATGGTTTTATTCCCTGTCATTTAGACTTATTTCTGGTTTTTAATTTGAATTAGTTTCTCCTTTGACTGATTATTCTTTTAGTTCAGTTTCTCTTCTTGCTCCTTATTGCTTTTATTTTTCATTTCTTCTTCATGAAATATTTCCTGAGAATGTTCTGTAGCTTAGGATTTCTAGTTGTGAATTTTTAAACATTTCTTTTCATGATAGGTTTGTATTTCATCTTCAAATCTGAAATTTAATTTTGCTGGGTACGGTATTCTACTTTGGCATCCTTTTTTTTTTTTCAGTGTTTGATGTATATTATTCCAAGAACTCCTAGCTTTAAGGGTCTGGATTGAAAACATCAGCTGAAGTCTGGTTTGGTTTTCCTCTAAATGTTAACTGTTGCTTTTCTCTGGCCATTTTTAAAATTCTATCTTATGCTGTATGTTAGGTATTTTCATAATAATGTGACTTGCTGTGGGTCTATTGTAGTTTTGTGTATTTGCAGTGCTGTAAGTTCCCTGTGTTTGATTTTCCACTTCATTCTTTAGCTTTCAGAAACTTTCTGATATTATTTCATTGCAAAGATCATGCAGTCCTTTGGTTGGTATCTCCATACCTTCATCTTTTCTAATGAATCTTAAACTTGGTTTTTTAATGTTGTCCCATACTTCTTGGAAGTTCTGTTCATGGTCTCTTAATTTATTTTGTCCATAGTTAACTTTATTTTCAAGATTATGTATTTTGTCTTCATTGTCTGAAACTCTGTTTTGCAAGTGGTCTAGTCTATTGGTCATGCTTTCCATTGAATTTTTAATTTGGTTTATTGACTCCTTCACTATGAGGATTTCTGCTTGATTTCTTTTCAGAATCTCTGTTTATTGAACTGATCTTTCACCTCTTGTATTTTCTATGATTTCACTTCTTATACCGAGGCTTGAACTCAGGGGTACTTGAACACCAAGCCACATCCCCCAGCATTATTTCATATTTTGTTTAGTGACAGAGTCTCACTGAGTTGCTTAGTGCCTTGCTTTTGCTCAGGCTGCCTTTGAACTCATGATTCTCCTGCCTCAGCCACCTGAGCAACTAGGATTATAGGTATGTGCCACAGTGCCCACCTTTTTCCCTTGTTTCCTCATCTTATTTCTGTGTTTATCCACCTAGTATTTGGAGCTGAGGCAGTATAATTTCTACCCTCTAAACTATAGTGTCCCTGGAAGTTCATAGTACCTTACCATTAAGGGAAAGACAAATAATAACACCCAATGCAAACAATATACTACCTCAAACCAAATAGTTCCTACTATGATGTCTACAGTTTCATTGCAATGAACAGAAATGATATGTTCAGTTATTGCCTACAATATAAACAGTAAGTTTGCAAAATGGCTTACAATTTCAAATGGTGGACAAGGAGAGAGCAAGAGTGGTGTAACACGTGATGTTTATGATGGAGGAGTAGAGAAGATAGAAGTAAAAAAATAGAAGAGTGAAAGTGAAAAAGAGGTTGACTATTAGGAGAAAAGAAAGAGAATTGAGGGAAACAGATAAGAGAAAAAATATATATAAAATAAAAATTTTAAAAATCAAAAAGAGACAGAAAAAGATAAAAAAATACAAAACAAAACTGAAATATACTAATCAGACATTCTAGTCCTCAATAAACTGATTCATTAAAAATAATTGGTTTCAACATGATAGAAATGTGAAAGAAAAGAAAAAGATCTCAATGGTTGAAAGATTGTTTCTGTTGGAAATCAAAAGATTTTCAGCATCTCTTCTCCACAGTGATAGGTCTGGAGTGTGATGCTTGCTCCACCCTCAGGGTGGTGTGACTAGGGTGAGAGGGTTAATTCTGGAGCAGAACTCCTGAAGGTGCATTCAGGCTTAGGTATGCTGCAGGCTCTTTGCTGAATGCCATTTGGTCTGAAGATTTTAAACCAGCGCACCTCCAGGGCGCAGCAATTGCTGGTCCATGCTGGAAGACTGTACATCTGGAATCTCCTTTGGATCCCACCCATGTGGTGTAGGTGCCAATTCTTAGCCCACTACATCACCTGCAGACCCCAGGATTCCTGGCCTCGGGTTCAGTCTCCAAACTCAATATCTGCTGCACTTGCCCTTTTGAATTCCTGGTCAAGTGTTTCTCTCCCAGCCAGTCCTGCAAGTAACTGTATTGGAGGGATGGAGGTAGCCGATTGGGATTTCACAACCAGTATTCCCCTGTGTAATCCTCTCTCCACTCTTGATTTTCTCCTGCTCATTTAGACACACTCTCTGTTGCACAGCATGGGTTTGCCAGGCTTGTTTTTAGGGCCACACTTGGCTACCGGAAATTGGCTCCCTCAGCTGTTGTCCCCCACACCATGACTCTAGAATGGTTCCTCTGTTCATCACATGCATCCACTGGGAGGGATTCAATTTATTTCCTGTACAAGAATATTGTAAAGCACACCTTATCGTTTAATCAGGCAGTGTCTTTGATCTCTAAACTCTCTCTACCTAGATACACCGTAGTTCTCCCAAAACTACAGGTTCCTTTAATTCCCTGATCCCTTTACTGGGTTCCCGGAGCCACTGTTCTGGCTTGTGCCTCCAGCCAGAGCTGTGTCTGTGGCGCTGGGAATTTCTTCCTTATTGTATTATATTAGATCTCCTGAGTTCCCAATCTTTTTTGCGTATTTGGTATTAAATTCCAGTAAAGTCTCCTCTAATTTTTGTTCATTCATCCACCTTGCTGAGAAGCTGCTTGTCTTCCTTTCTTGGTTTCACACCACAGAGCAGCCAGGGAAGTGAACTCTCTGTTCTACCATCTTCCTTTTTCCAAGAGTCTACTTTGCTTTTACTCTTTATAGGAAAAACAAAGTACATTTATATCTTGCAAAAGTATTATATTTTGAAGTGTTGTTGCTCTGGTCTTGGTACTGGTGTTAGGAAGGTGTACTGCTTTAGATTTTATACAATATCATACCAATTGAAGCAGATGTACCTCAAATTAATATATTTGATAAATGATTAAAGGAAAAAATATTCAGTTCATTTCTAGACAGTTTTTTGTTCTTTTGTGGTTTTAATAATTACAGATGGATAAACTAAACAGGAGGAAGACTTATTCTTCAATTCCTTATTTACCAGATGTAACAACATAATTAGAATTAACAGCAAAGGACAACTATCCTATTTTTCCTAATTTACTGATAAAATCTCTTTATATCATCAGCAAGAAAAACTTTCAAATATATTTTTTTCAAAAGTAGCATGTATGCATACATACATATTTTAGATTTTTGGCCTATTTGAAGTCTTAAGAATCAATAGAACTCAAAGTTTTCTATATGATTAAAGAAAGGAGGAAAATGGAAGAAATAATCCAAGAAGAGGCCCACTAGAGCTTAAACAGGCAACATGCAGAGAGGATGGTGAAAGTCTTCTTCACTTACTTCCCTGGAAACCTGCGCAGAACTTTTGATTTAAAAAAAAAAAGAAAAAGAAAAAAGGCAAAGGCTAAAGTCACTTGGCAAGATCCAGGTACCTAACATTACACTGAATGTGAAAAAGCTGAAGATCTGAAATAAGATACAGATGTCAACTTTCACCTCTTTTATTCAACAGTTTTGGAAGTTCCAAAGAGAGCAATTAAGAAGGGGAAGTAATAAAGAATAACCAATTCAGAAAAAGTTAAGTTTTCACTGTTTGCAGATGAGAAGATCTTATCTTTCAGGAACCCCCAATACTCCACCAAAATACCTATTAAAACCAAAGAACTCAGCAACATTTCTGAAAAGAATATTCACAGACTCAGCAACGTTTCTGAAAAGAATATTCACAGACAAAATCATATATGCCAATAGCAAATTCCCTGAAATAGAAATCAAGAAAACAGTCCCACTTATAATAGCTACAAAAAATAAAATACTTAAGAGAAAGTTTGACCAAAGTCTGACAGATCTCTATAATTAAAGTTAAAAGATACTGAAAGAAATTGAAGGCAATGCAGCCTGTGTTCTTAGATCGAAAGAATCAAAATGTCTATATGATATTTAGAATTAAAATGTCTATATGACCCAAAATAGTATAGAAATTTAATGCAATTCTCATCAAAATTCTAATGACATTCTTCATAGAAAAAAAAAAAACAGTTCTACAACTTCTATGAACCCACAAAAAGCCTGACTAGTCAAAGTCTCAGCACAAAGAACAAAGAAGACTTTATACGACTTGACTTTGAAACATGCTACAAATCTGTAGTAATCAAAACAGCAGGGTGCTGGCAAAAGGCATAAAAATAAACCAATGGAACAGAATAGAGAACTGAGAACTAAACTCGTGCACCTATTCCCAAATGATTTTCAAAAACAGGTGCTAAGAACATATCCTGAGGGAACGCGTATTTTCAATAATAGTGCTGGGTAGAAGGGATACCTTCATATAGAGGAATGAAGGTTGATCCCTACGACTCACAGTTACAAACATCAGCTCAAATGTTTAAAGATCTAAATATTAAGTCCTGGAACTCTGAAACTACATGAAAACAGCAGAGAAATGCTTCAGAATATTAATATGGGCAAGAATTTTGGGGCAGAACCTCAAAGTACAGGAGAAAAAAATAGACAATTATTTTCAAGTGTTTCCCTTTATGTTTCATTTTCAGCAGTTTAACTATGATATGACTGACTGTGGGTGGCTCTCATTTTATATATCTTGCTGAGGATTGAGTGCATTAATTCATTGTCAATGTTTCTTCATTTTATTTAGAAAATACTTAAACATGATTTCTTTCAATATTTTTCTGCCTACTTACCTTCCTCTTCTCTTTCTATAATTCTAGTTACAGGTATTTTAGAAAATTCAATATTTTCCCATGAGTATCTAGGGTTCTGTTCATTTTTTTTTCTTATTTCTTCTTAGTTTTCATTAAGTGAATTTTTGAGTTGTCTTTCTATACACTGGGTATGTCTTCCACTATTTGTAACATGTTTTAAGCCTATCTATTGTTTGTTTTAATCTTAATTATTGTACCCTTCATATGTAGAATTTGCATTGCCTTGCTCTTTATAATTTGTTTTTATTTCAAATCTCCCTATCTATTCCATTATTAAAGTAAGTGGCAGATAAAAGACAGACCCAAATTCTTTGATATTTTACAAATTGAAGCTAACACCATGTCCTGTCTTCTTAGATTGGGGCTGGCATACTACTGTTCTGACAACAGATTTATGGTAAAAATAAGACTTGCCTTTCAGAAGACAGGCTATGTCTATATTAGGTTGTTTTCTTTTTCTTTTTTTGAGGTCTGAATTTCCAATCGAAGTTGGGCTACTATATTCTAGAAATTACATGGATTAATTCTGGGACAACATTAAATAGGAAAGGAGATCAATTGAACCCAGGCTTTCAAAATTTTCCACCAAAGGATTAGCCATGTGCGTGAAAACATCCCTCACTCTCAAAGTAGACCAGCTGCTTAAACTGGGTGACTCCGACTGGAAGAGAATTGCTGGCTCAAACTCTTAACCTAAAATAATGTTACATAAATAAGAAATAAATATAGATGACTTAAATTTTGAGCAGTTATGCAGATTATGTAATTGGAGTTTGGAACAAAATACATTCATGGCAGAACACTTAGTAAAACACTTTCGGATCTGGAAAAATTATTTTCTAGAAAAATGCTCTAAGTTTCCAACTGATATGTTTTTCTACTTATAACAAAAGAGACAAAAATTGATATAAAGGAGAAAGTATGTGATTTGAAAGAAAGAAAACTCACAAAGTACTTAAAGAAATTCTAAAATTATTTATTTACTAAAACAATCCAGGATGATTTGAAATATAAAGAGGTCTCAGTACTTCAGATATTCATAAGCAAGAAGCAGACTGAAGACTACACAGTTGTAAATATGTGCTATATTTTATGAAAGTGGAAGTATGCTCAGACGGAAGAATCCCTATCCAGGAATTAGGGTAAGAATAACAGTTCATTGGATTAGAAAAAGAGGAATGAAGGGAAGGAAGTGGGAATGGGAATATCAAAGACAGTAGAATGAATGGGACATAACTTTCCTATGTTTATATATGAATACACAACCAGTGTAACTCCACATCACGTACAACCACAAGAATGGGATCCTAATTAGAATGAGTTATACTCCAAGTATTTGTAATATGTCAAAATACACAAAATACACATACACACAAAAAATTCCTGTCCAGTGAAAACTCCCAAAGAATACCATTGTTACTGAATAAAATCATTATTTAGCTTCGTGTCATTGATTCTCTTGATCTACATTTAAATTAACTGAAGGAAAAGAATATGCCTTATAATTTTTCCATAGACTGAAGGCAATTGTTACAAATGGCTTGTTTATTTTGTCCAAAATATTTCTGGATTTCTGAGAACTAGAAGTTTGTATAAATAATTAAAATCAGAAAAAAAATTTCTCTAACTTTTGTGTAACGTGAACCTAAAGTCATATTTCTTCAAGGATTCATGATTTATACATGGTTACACAAAGATGTGGTTAAAGTTTGAACTGGCAGGCCTCGTTTTTTTTCTCAGAGAGAATTTATTCTGGTTCTAGTTTCATGTTCAGAAATTGTTGTCAATAAGTGGATTTAAATTGACTATGATAATTTAAGTGTAAGTGTTGCTGGAAGTCCAAGTCTATCTTGATATCTGCTCAAATACATTTTTCTTCTCTGGAATATATTTCTACTGTAGCCACTATATGGATGCTATAAAATTAGTATTGTGTAGGTTGTTCTGTGTATATTTATTTCTGCCTTCTCTCATACCCAGAAGTCCTTTCATTTTGCTTAAAATCTATTACAGAAGACATGTTTAGTTCAGTCTCACCATTTAAATAACAGTCTCAAAAACCATGTCCATAGCTACAATAAATATGATAATGATAATTGGTGTATTAGTCACCTTTTCCTTGCTGTGACAAAAATACCTGATAGAAACAACTTAAAAGATAATGGTTTCATTTGGGCTCCTGGTTTCAGATTTCAGTCCACGATCCGTTGGCTTGAAGGCAAAGACATCATGGTGGAAAGGTGTGGCAGAAGAAAGCTACTCAGTTCATGATAGCCAGGAAGCAGAGACAGGGAAAAGGGGCCATGGTAAAGGTGTAGTGCCCAACCTCACACCCCAGTGAATCTCTTCCTTCAGCCTTGCTCCACATGCCTACAGTCTCCACCCACTCCCAGTAGTCCAGTCAGCTCTCCATGGTTCTTCTATGGTTCCAGTCTCATTTATGCAATCCTTACAGTGTTATTGGGTAGACAGTCCTCTAATTGAGAAAGGAAGGTTCACAAGTGCTAAGTAAATGACCTAAATTTCTACAGCTAATTCCAGAAAATGTTATTTGGCATGGCAGATTTTCATTTGGATAATAGATAGTAGAAGAAAATTCTGAAGACTACATTACTTTTTATGATATATTGGCTAATTGAATAAAAACCACAAGTATTTTTTAATCCTAAAAGAAAGAGGAAGCTAGCTTCACAGAGGGAAAAAAGACTAATTCTTTCTAAATAATTGAGTTCATATTTTTCTAGAGATAGATCATGTCACAGCTTCAGTTCATTAGTGTGTGTGTGTTTGTGTGTGTGTGTGTGTGTGTGCGTGTGTGTGTATGTGTGTTTTTGGCTGGTTTTGGACTGATATTTTTTCAAAGGGACATATTCTTTGCACTACAATATCTTATAAAAAACAACAAAATAAGTATTTTGGAAGCAAATCTTCATTTCTTTAATGCTGCCAACTCTGTGTGATACAATATTAGTCATTTGCCCACAGAAAATAAAATCAATTGCAACTTCTCTGAAGAGAAATCAGGAAAGAAGTGAAATATGTAAATCCTTCCCTTTATCAAAGAAAGATCATGCTTAGTTGCACTTCCTCATCAACCTCTTTGCAGAAGAGCTGGTTAGCTTCACTTTTATTAGTACCATTAATAACCATGGCATATCAGACAGGCTCTCAGCTGTAGGCTCATCTCCTGGGTGACTGAATACCTATATTTTTAAAAGTCTGTGAATGCTGCTTTAATTATTTAATAGCTCATTGGTGCACGAATCTATATTGCCCTTGCTCAAAGCATCCAGAACCTGCTGCTATTGCCAAGCAAGAGAACAGACTTGACATCATAGGCCTTGGTAATCATGCTGTTGAACACATAAATTATCATCAATAAAATGTTTCTCAAATTTATTTTTCTTACAAATTCAAGTGTGAATTTTTAAGTGCTATATTCAGTCACAAATCTTAAGTAGCTTGATTACATCAGTAAGTTCAGAGTATTTTCATATCTTGTCATAATTTTGGATTTTTGTTTAAAAATAAAATTCCTATTAGCTTTTATAAATAATGTTCATACATATTTAGGAAGAGATATATTCCTAAGTGTATCTTAATGTTAAATTTATTCATCATTGCTTGAATAACTCTAATCAAGAACCTGTTTAATAAAAATTTAAACTGAAGAGAGTAGTTTCCATTGTTAAACGCCATCAAAACACAGGAATAAAATGATTTCTCAAGCAGTAGGCATTAATTTAGACTCATTCTAATTTATCTACAACCATATACAAATACAAATATTAACATCATATATTTTAGTTCTGCATATCTTAATAGAATTGGTCAAAATATATTATTTTCAATAAGTCAATTTTTTTTTACTTACGTGTTCCAAAGAGATATGTAATCAGTGTGCTCATGTACATGGAGAGTCATAATCAGTATATTTTTTAGAATGATACAGTGAGATGGAAGGTATTTGTGAAAAATAACAATTGATAATTTAAACAGCTTTTCAATGGTTACAATTAGTTAGAACATAACTAAAATTGAAGACCATAGGAATGGTTCCCTTTTGAAATCGTGTTACATTGAAGCTGTCATTTCAAATTACTCTGATTCTTCTTTTATAACTGACCGTTTTAGACCATGGTATGAGTAGTGCCACTTTGTTCCAGTCTGAAGCCGTATGAGTTGTCACAGATACTATGGAGATGAGAGAAGCCATCCTCACTGTGCCTTTCCTGAATCAATCTTTCTTCCTCCCTCCCTTCCTTCCTTCCTTCCTTCCTTCCTTCCTTCCTTCCTTCCTTCCTTCCTTCCTTCTTTCTTTCTGATACTAGGGATTGAATCTATGGGTTCTTCACCACTGAACTACATCCCCAGCCATCCCCTCCTTTTTATTTTTCTTTCTTTTCTTTTTTTTTGGACAGATCTTGCTGAGTTGCTTATGATCGCTGTAAATTATCAAGACTAACCTTGAACTTGCAATCCTACTGGCTCAGCCTCTCCAGTTACCAGGATTACAGGTGTGTGCCACTGTACCTGGCCTAAATTTCTAATCCATAAGATTTTTAAGCACAATATCATGGTTTTGATCTGATTATAATACTCAGATCTAGATCATATTTTAAATTTCATTTAGCAACAAGTAACTGATATTACATGAATCTTCATCTTGCCATTATCTTTTTCTCTTTTACTGATTTATTTCTGTACTACTATTTTGGGTTTTAAATAAATGCAAATAGCTACTACTACTAGATACTAGAGGCCTCCTCGTATTCAGATTAGTCCTCAAGCATATGTTCCCACCAGTACAGTGTTGAGGTAAATTTTCTGAAAATCAAGCTAAATAAAAGAAAGACCCTCTTTAAATTCCTGTAATGAACCCTCATTGTCTTCAAAATCAAATTCAAACTTTATCACAATTTAATACATTTTGTAATATAATCCTTACCCATATTTGAAATCTTATGTCTCCTGATGACATTACCTAAAGCATTGCCTTCCCATGCCAACAAACTCCTATTTGAGAAAGAATATGATAAGATGGAATGGTATTGAAATAAAAAAACCAGGACTATTATAGAGTTTTATGCAGGCATATACATATACCAAATATACAGATTTTAGAATTAAGTTCAAAGTGCTCCTTTGCATTTGCACGTGAAATATCTCCTCACTACTTTTTTCCAAGTTGTGAACATTGTTTTCCTTGAAGTTTAAATCCATGGTCACTTTCTCCACAAGACCTTCCCTTACTTCCCAATCTAAGAAAAAATTCTTTGGTGCATTTATAGTCTGTGCATTCATGCACACACATTCATTTGTTCACACACACAAACAGTACAACCTATCACACTATTTATATTGTAGTAAAAAACACACAACATAAAATTTATCATCTATTTTAAGTGTGCAGTATTGTTTATATATATGTATATTATATTGTGAAGCATCTCTAGAATTTTTTCATCTTTAAAAACTAGAGTTATACACCTGTTGAACAAAAGCTCCCCTTCTCTCCCTGCATGATTCCATCACATCCATCACCTACTTTTTGCTTCTAAGGGCTTCACTAATTTAGGTAACTCATCTAAGTGGAATCCGTTAATATTTGTCTTTTTGTGACTGGCATATTTCATTTAGCATTATGTTCTCCATGTTGTAGAATATGACAAGATTCCCTTCTTTTATTAAGACTGAATAATACTCTATTTTATGCACACATAGGCACACAAGTTGTTTCCACCCTTTGGCTATAAATGGAGAATAATGCCCTTGGATGTCATAGATAGCTTCAAGACCCTTTTTCCAGTTCTTTTGAATGTCTGCCTCGAAGTTGGATTTACAGATCGTGTGGTAGTTTTTTAGGCAATTTTTATACTGTTTTCTATGCAGCTATACCATGTTACAATCCTACTAACCGTACATCATAGTTTGAAATTCTTTATATCCACACAAGCACTTAATATTTTTTGTTTTTGTTTTCATTCCTACAGTAGACATCCTAACAGATGCAAAATTATATCTCACTGCTTTTAACTGAAATGTACCTGATGATTAGATTATTAAGTTTGATAGAGTCCCACTTAACTATTTTCTTTGTGGGCTACACTTTGGGGGACATATACAAGAAACCAATGCCAAATCCAATATAAAGAAGTATTTCTCTGAATATTTCCTTCTTGGCAATTTATGGTTTCAAGTCTTATATACAGGATTTTAATGCATATTGAGTTAATTTTCATATGTAGCATACGTCCAATTTCACTCTTTCTTATCAAGTTTTTCCAACACCTGTATTGAAGAAGCTATCCTTTCCCTATCATATATTTTTGACCCATGTCAAGGATTATTTAAACATATATTAAAGGATTTGTTTCTATTCCATTGAAATACAAGACTATTTATACCAACACCATACTGTTTTTGTTTGTTTGTTTATTTTTATTTTAGTTCATTGTACACAACTGAAGTACAACTATCATTTTTCTGGTTGTACACAAAGTAGAATCATACAATTTGCATATTTATACATATACATAGGGTCAGAAGCGGGGAATGAAAGAGAATGAGACCAACACCATACTGTTTTGATTAGTGTAGATGTAGTTTTGAAACTAGCTAGTGAGGCCTCTGTCTTTGTTTTTCTTTCCCAGTATTGCTTTGGCTATTCAGGATCTTTTAAGATTCTAAAGTTTATAATTTCTTTTCTATTTCTGCAAAAATACCATTAAGTTATTAATAAAATTGTTATGAATCTTCAGATTGTTTGGGGTATTATAAATATTTTAACAATGTTAAATGTTTCAGGAAGACTCGGTGGTGCAGGTCTGTAATCCTAACTACGCAGGTGGATGCAGCAGGAAGATCTTAAGTTTAGAGACCAGCCTGATGAGCTTCTTAGCCAATGGACATCTGGGTTGTTTTCATGTCTGGTTTTTGTGAATAATGTTACAACTAGCACAGATATACAGATATTTGAGATCCTGATTTTAATTATTTTGAATATTTATTGAGAAATGAAATTACTGATTCTATGATAATTGCAATTTTAATTTTGTGGTAACCTCCATCCTGGTTCCATAGCTACTGTTCCACTTTTATTCCCACCAACAGTGTACAAAGTTTGCAAAATCTTATAAGTCTTGCTTACACTGTCTCACTCTTGTTTTTTTCTTTTTCTTTTTAAAAATGGCTATCCTAACAGGAATTAGATGATATTTTATTATGTTTTTGATTTTCATTTCTCTGGTGATTAGTGAAGTTGATTGCATTTTTATATATTTGTTGCCCAATTGAATGTCTTCATTGATGAAATGTCTATTTAGTCCTTTACCTAATTTTTTAATACAGATATTGGATTTTTTTTTTTTTTTTTGCTATTGGGTAGTAGAAATTCCTTATATATTTTTGAAATTAACCTCTTACCAAATACATGGTTTGTAAATAGTTTCTCCCATCCTGTGAGTTGCCCCTTCACTCTGTTGATTGTTTCCTTTACTACACAACATGATTTATCCTAAAGAGTGTTTGTTTTGCTCTTGAAAGAATGTGCAATTTCACTGTTGAATGGAATGTTCTGCATATGTCTATTTGGTTCATTGGTGTATACTGTTGCTCAAGTTTACCATTTCTCTTTTTTTAATTATTTTTTTAGTCTTACAGACTGCACTTTGATTCATTGTACACAAATGGGGTACATCTTTTCTTTTCTATGGTTGTGCACGATGTAGATTCATACCATTTGTGTAATCATAGATGTACATAGAATAGTGATGTCTGTCTCATTCCACTATTTCTCATATCCCCTCCTCCCTCTCATTTCCCTCTATGTAATCAAAAGTTCCTCCATTCTTCTCTCACCCCTATTAATTTGGTCTGGATGATCACTCCATTACTGAAAATGGGATATTAGAGATACCTGCTGCTATTATATTGCCGTTTATTCCTCCCTTCAATTCTATTAATATTTGTTTCGTATACAGATCCCCACCCAGAGATTCTGCACTGGCTTCCTAGAAGGTTCTGCAGGTGGGCTCGCTGCTAGACTAATTAGGCAGTCTGGTACCAGGGTCAGCAGATGAGTGAGTCTGTTGCCTGAGTTCACAGCGGCTGGACTGGTGCCACTAGACTGGGATGAATCTAAATTTTGGATCCATTTAAACCTGGGTGATAGGGACTGACCCAGATCATTGGGCTGCCCTAGCAATGGGATTCTTGGTGCCTGGGTACATGAGGGCCAAGACACACCTGGGATCAGATGCTACTGCCAGCCTGGTATTGCTGCAAGCATACAGGTTTGGTCCTTGAGCCAGAAATCTGAGCCAGCTTAGGTCAGCCTGACACTGGGTCAGGCCTGAAGTTTGTGTTGGCTGGGACTCTTATTTTCTTCATATAAAAGGTCATCTGTGAAATCATAGATCTTAATTATTAATATTGCATTGTTAATTATAAACTCTGCACTCACCCTTAAAATTTCTTTCTTATAGTTTTTGTTCGTGCTTTTTAGTTGTCATTTTTGTCATGATTATAAAATCATGGAATATAATTTGCACTAATTCAGTTCCTATTACTTTTGTTTTCCCTCCCCTCCTCCCTCCCCATTACCTTCTCTCTATTCAACTGATTTATTTACTTATAGTTTTTTTTAAATTAGTTCCTTCTATAATTTCTTAATAAACAATGAATAAACCAGTTTGCTAGTTCATATTTGTGTTTTTTCCCTAATTTATTTTTCTTCAATGAGCCAGAGGTTTACAAACAAGTGGAAAAAATACTTCATATATTATTCTGTTGTTATGTGGACTCAAGAGATGACTTCTGTTTCATTTCTACTAAAATTTCCTCATGGATGTAGAGGAGAGAAATATGTGGAGAACTAGCTAACTTCTCCCAGTGAATGTTCAGCAAGAAAACTGAACTCGTTGCCAGAATAAGTGTCAGCATGACTCAGTTCCAATGTGCAGGACTTTTCCCAGATTCCAGGTATCTGCCAGGTAGCATCATTCATTCCCAAAGGATGTCTGGAAGGAATTTCAGGAGCAGACTGCAAGGAAATACTCCAATTCTCTGACTGCTCAGAGCTTGCTATTTTGGCCTAGTTTCCTTATTCACAGATGGAGCAACAGAGCCTTGCCAGAAAGTATCACTGTACGTTTCCAGAGAAAGTTTCTCTATCTGGTAGATGATGACTCCATAAATAATTTGACCCTATTCTAGTCCTGAGAAAATTCAAGCTACCAAGTTAACAATCAGATAGTTTGCTCCTGTAGGTTTGGTACCACTTCCAAAATAATTGGCTGCATCAAGTTTCTTGTTTTCTCTCATTCCAGTTAAATTACCTTAGAATTTTCATGACTTCTCATTGCCCTTAGCACCACCAGCTACTGTACAGTTGTAGTCATTAATGCATTTCAAAAAAGCAGTCTTAAAAAATCACAGTGATTGTATAATTCTGCTTCATCTTGCTTTGAATAATTAAGATCTATTTATTTACTTATTTTTAAAGTGTCACACAAAATTGTATTTGTCACTTAGCAATCATTTCTATAGTGAGAATCCTGTACATCCACTCTCAGTATTTTTCAGGAATGCAGAATATTATTAAAGAGAGTCATTGTGTTGGACAATAGATCTCTTTAAATTATTTCTTCTAACGGAAATTTTGGGTTCTCTGTTAAACATCTTCAAAAACTCCCTTCCTCCCAACTACCTAAGCTTCTGGTAACCTCCTTTCTGGTTTTACTTGAATCTGAATTTTAGAAGAGATCATCATATGATGTGAACCCTGGTATTTCTTATTTTGAGCATTTATTCCTTAATAGGAGTGTTAAGGGCATATCTATAAGATCCTATTTAATATGAATTTTTGCAAACAAGACTAGATCCTGAAGCTTATCAGATTATTTTTGGCATCAAATGTAAATATTTTTTATAGGCTTACCTATTTATATAACCTATAATGTTAAAATGTATAAATTCAAATTATATTTTTATTTTGAACTTATAATATGTAGTTCCACAATGGTTTTGAAATATGGTTATGTTCACATGTATTTTTCAGAAATTTGTACTAATTTTTACAGCATTTTATTTTTTGAGTTATATTTTTAAAGTTTGATGTCGTTAGTTATCATTTTATAAAATAGGTTCTGAAATATTTTATGCTCTTTTTTCCCCTGAATTGTATAAATTACACTGCAATTCTCTTTTTTTGAAGATTAAACATGTTTTTGTAAGGTCCTCTGCCACTGAATCTTTTTTCATTTTATTTGTGTAGATACTGAACAACTAAATTTTTTCCAATGTAATTCTGTTTTCATTTGTGGTTATTTTCTATCTGCTCTATTTTCCAGAAAGGATAATTATAAAAACCAGTTTTTTTCTTAAATTAATAAACTTCTTCCTGAAAGTCTTTTGCATTCTTCTATTTATCTGTGGGTTTTACTAGATTGAAGCTTTGCATAGTTGTATTTTATTCTTTTCAATTTTTTTATTTGAATAATCTAGCCCAATCTTGTTTTATTACTTTCTCCATCTGCCACAATTCTCTCCAAAGTTCTTGGGAATTTATTTCATAATTATCACTTTATATTTTAAAATTGTATTTGTGTACACTGTTGGCCATTTCTCCCTTAATCTTATTGTTGTTTATTTTTTTATTTAAATTCTGAGTTTTCGATTAACATAAAATATGTATGTTTTGTGGTATATAATGTGATGTTTCATTCAAACACACACACACACATATATATGCCTATATAATACCTATATAGATAGTGATCAACTTAGGTAATTAGGATATCTATTACCTTACAGTTTTATCATTGCTTTGTGGTAAGTACATTTAAAGTCCTCTCTTCTAACTATTTTGATAAATAGCATACAGTATTGTTAATTACAGTCACACTGTAGTGCCACAGAATACCAAAAGATTTTCCCTCCTATCAAATTATGGCATTATACTATTGAACCACCTTTTAGTTGTTAGGTATATGCACACTAAGGATTTTTACATTTTCTTGGAAAACTGACCCATTTATCTTTATGCAATGTGTCTCTATGCCAATAACAACCCTTTCATGTCCTGAGATCTATTTTGCCTGAAGTCAATATAGATGCTCCAAAATTTTTTATTAGATTTTAGTATGGTATGTCTTTACAGACAATTTTCTTTAATCTGTACCTCTATTTCAAAATTATATTTCTGTGGACTTTGACAGTCTCTGTATTTTAACTGGCATTCTTAGAAAACTCATACTAACATGTTAATTGATATTAAATTAATTTCTGTCGTGTTTTAACTGTTTTGTATTCTTTACACTTTTTCTTTGTATCTTTTCTATATTAGTCTCTTTTTTCTGCTTTTCCTGTGTTAATTGTGCATTTTAGTTATAACAGCCGTTGTTCTACAGGAACCCTATCAATATGGTAGTATATGTCAGGGAAAGGGAAGCATCGTATTTCCCTTTGATTAGGTCTCAGGTTTTAATAAGCCTGAAAGGAGTGTTTATCTTTCTTATCTACAAGACTAGAGGGATTTGGGGTTGGGTATTTTCTCTTCTCCAAGATATGTTGGTTTTACTAAAATACCAGTCAATAGACCTTATAAAATATCCTTTGAGAGCAGACCTTCTTAAGTAGATCTTGGATTTCCCCAAAGAGTGTCTATGTGCTTTATCAGTTATAACCCACTGTCATTATCTGAACCCCTATTGATACTGTGGTCAGCAACTGGGGAAAGGAAGCATTTAAAACCTTATGATTGAATCTCGGGGTTTCTTTAGTTGGGTTAAGACCTTTGGCTGTGACCTTCATAAACATATCTTGGTCTTCTCTGTTTCTCCTTAAAAGAAGACATGAAAGCTGAAGGAAGGTAAAGTTCTCCAATTGTCCTTCTCCCACGTCAGGTAGAGCACTGGAAAAGTAGTTTCCCTGGATGCAGGCCTTTCTTGCAGAGAACTGGAGAAGAATCTGGGTGAATTCAATATTAGCATTTCTCTTCTGCCTCTACCCCAGCAGGAGTGAATTTTTCCTTGATCTTCAGAACCTAGTGAAAGTCCCTCAGGGGGTTTGGCAACCCATTACAATTCAGGTCCCTTGAGTTTTAAATTCTTGAGCAAGTCTTCACTCAGCCTCCACCATTTTTCTAATTTCCCTTGAAGTATTCCATGCAGTTACTTTCACTGGTGACTTCTATTCCAGGTAAGCAAATTTTTGTCTGTGAATCTTGTGGTTAACCATCTCTCAAATCTTAGTACTGGTTGTTTGCCATGTGTACTCAATTATCCTTTGGAGATAAGAAAATTCATTCATTTTAAGTTTATTCAGTTATTTTTATTTATTTATTTTTTTTTTGGAGATCATGAGTGATGACTTCCAAGCTCTGTATATGTTGAAACTGAAACTACAAG
This sequence comes from Glaucomys volans, assembly GCA_020662805.1. Lineage (NCBI taxonomy): Eukaryota > Metazoa > Chordata > Mammalia > Rodentia > Sciuridae > Glaucomys > Glaucomys volans. The sequence goes on along the minus strand of JAJEJO010003758.1, from coordinate 186,367 downwards.
TATTACTTCAGTTTATTTTTAAAATTATTTACTCAATTCTTAATAATTTATTTTCATCCATTTTTTAATGATGTAATTAGGATGACTAACTTTCTTTAAGTCATTCTGATGACATACTTGTTATTGTTTATTGTAGATAGGATTATATGTAGATTTTCATGAAATCTTTTATTTATTTAGGTAGTTATTGCTTAGGTATTTGTTCTTATTTTTATTTAGCAATAGATACTTATCTCATTAAATAAGCACACAATTGTTTTAAATTTTATTTTATGTTAATGAACAACATTGTAGGAGTGTCTGAGGATACAGAGCTCAGGCGCTTTCTCTTCCCTTAACTGGTCTGATCAAGAGCCAATCACGAGCCTAGCGCGAGCATGCTCAGGAGCATGGCACAGGGGTGCTAACAACTGTTAGTAATTGTAATTAGTGAATGATTGTTATATAAGCTTGCTTGTTCTGCATTAAACCGAGCCTGGTCTTCAGAACTCGAGCTCCCGGTGTGGCGTTAGTGCCATCGCACTCATCCTCCTTATCCCCACAGGCCGCTCCTGTTCCACTTTACAACACTATATTACACTCATCAAAGACTAAAACTAATCTAGAAATGGTTTAAAATAAACAAGAGTTAGATAGGTCATATACAAATACCATGCTTTTTATATAAGAGACTGAATATCCAAGAAGGGTTCTGCTACCAATGCCCTTCAGAGACCAAGGGGATTATGGTATTTCCTAAATGTGTTAAAATCTTTCTGTGAATCCTATTTTAGTTGGCTACTTTAAATCAAAGAATGTTATTAATAGTACCTCTATGGTAGGTAGTACATTATATAGAGAATACTCAAATTTAGGTTCTACAATTTCAAATGTAACTAATTCACTCAAATCATTTATTTATTTTAATCAGAATGGGGCTGTGTAATTTGAGAATGCTTTAGAATTCTTTATGTATCAGAACAATAAGATTAAGAGCATATCTCTCTCTAGATCTATGCTTTGAAAGAACATGCAACTATTCACATAAATAAATTTCAATGTTAGCATGCCTCACATTCCAGCCTTCCCAGATCGCGTAGTAGTTACCTCTTTACACGCCATCGAAGAGGCTTCCACCTTCGCTAGATCCCTTCTTACGTCGCAACAGGCTCAGTACTTACTGAGTTACACAGCACATTCTGATATCTACATTGTTTATTCTTTATGTTGAAATCCTATTTATCAATAACAACAATAAAATGATTCAATCAAAACAGACAAATGAATCACATAGATATTTCATAAAAGAAAATACATGGATGACTATTAAGCTCATGAACAGGTGCCAAGTGTCTTTAGCCATTAAGGAAATGCTAATCAAAACCACATAGAAATAGCAGTACACACTTGAGTATAACTAAATTTAAAAAGGCAACGCCAAATAGTAATGAGGATGTGGAGCAATTAGATCTCTCATGTATTACTACTGGGAATGTCCAATGATACAAATTTGGAAAATAATCTTGAAAATTTCTTATAATATTAAATAAAAACCTATTCTAAACTCATTTACACTAACCCTAGGTATTTACCAAAAAATGAAAACATGTAAATACATTATATAAGACTGTTAGTAGAAGCTTTATTCATAATGAACAAAAACACAAAAACTCTATCTTTAGGAAGATTAAATAAATTTAGTTATATTCATATAGTGAAATACTCCTGAGCAAACTACAAGGAATGAGCTACTGATATAAGAACATGGCTTTTTATTTTAAATATGTTATGTGAAACAAGCAATGCACAAACAGTTATTCATTTTATAATTCCACTTACATAATGTTTAAAAACAGACAAAATTCATCTACCATAATAGAAATTAGGATAACATTTGTCTACAGCCTGCCTGGTGGGGATTTACTATAAGAAAGCCTAGGGACAAGAGCAGGTGATGACTAGGTGGCAAATCTTGATGTGTGTTAAAAAACATACAAGGGACTGAGAATAATGCAAATTCATTCACACACTCCATAATAATTTTTTTAATGACAAGGCACATAAACAGGGTGATCACATAACATTACACTGTCTAGTGACATCGTAGCCATCCTAGTTTGTGTGAGTGCCTTCTGCGATATCTACACAATGACAAAATCATCTCAGAATACAATTCTCAGAACATATTCCCATCATTAAGCAACATATAACTGTGTATCACAAATGAAAATAAATTAAAGGATACAAATTTAACCCAGTCAAAATATAAAGAATTATCCCCTTGAAGGAATCCAGCTATCTTTTGCCTGGAAGAGCAAAGGAGAAAGGAATCTCTGCTCTGCAGTTACCAATACCATCATACACTCACTGCAAAAAATGATCATCTTTCACCTTGAGCAGTGCTGTGGATTATTATCATAACTTTTTATCACTCTTCATATTTTGTCCTTATTATCCCATCTTGGAGATAGATGATATGCATCTATGATGGCTGGGAAAAGGGGGTTGATACTAATATAGAGCATGAATTCTTTGAAGTCTGAGCAAAGGTCGTTATTTCTAATTTCCCATTCACCTCAAATATAACAAGTATATATATCTATACAACAACTGATAAAATTGTGTCAAATGGCATATTGTATTTTTTCTATGAGCAGGAATAACGAACAATGCAGATGAAACACAGGTTTAATTTAAGAAAAACAATCTCAATACTAGATAAAAAAAATTTTGGGTATATCTCTGAAATATCCTGAAATATTGCTTTATAAATTTATTTTCATCAAGAGAATTATTTCTGATGCTGAGGTATTTATAGAGTCAAAGGAAACATAAATGGATTAACTTAAGTGAAATACAATCTACATGAAGCTACATTAGAGAAAACAGATTGGAAATACTATTTAAATGAGTTTGCTTTTTCCTAACTAGGTTCAAGAATAAATGAAATATCTTCCAAAAATAAGGTTCACATTTCAATTATATTTTATTTGAAGATATGAAGGTTTTTATCTTCTCTTTTTCCTTCTCCTCCTTCAGTAGGACAAGCATATTTAATATCTATTTATTTAAAATTTTATTTTTTTCTTGAATGATTCAAGAAGTGACAAAAGAGATAAAATTGGGAAGGACACATGTAGCTACAAACGTGAATTCACTCCTATCCTCTCAAGATAGAAGTAAAGAAACTTGCTATTTTTCAGTATCAGCAGTCTGTAGACTCCTGGCTACCAGCCTACAGTAAGGGTACAGGCAGCATGTACATAATTTATTTAAAAATCTAGCACATCAGTGCTATGGGAGCGCACTATGTTATGTACATTTATGAATATGTCAAAATCAATTTCACTACTATGTATAACTATAAAGCACTAATAAATATTTTTAAATGAAACAAGGTACTTTTCCCTTGATGAATTAAAGTATTGAAAACATTGGAAATGAAATTTATTTAGGAGTCTCTCTTTTTATAGAGTGGAATTTAGGTCTGTGTTGACATAGTAGTTTTTGGACTTTACTTTCTTTCGAAATGCTTTTGCTCCTTGTTCATTAAGACAGAAGAAAATAGGACAATTAAGGTAGAAGTAATTTTCAAAAATAAATTGTGCTTCTTGTGTTACATCTCTTGAGAGTGTAAGGATGATTTCTAGAACCACTAAAAAATGGGAAAACCACTTTATTTCAATGACTAAGATATTTTTCCTGGGTTATTATTCTTAAGAATAACCACTTTGTCTATTTTTAAGCACACAGAGATATATAAAGAGAAAAGGTGCACAAAATTCATAGACTAAAATAGCCATAGTGCACAGAATTCATTTCCAATAATGTTGCTTTACCTACAGTTAATTCTAGAAGTGCATCAGTTATGATCTCTTGTCTTAAGGGTGGTGTCTGAAGGAGTGCTGCACAGTTGATGGCCTGGTTACATTTCAAAACCATATCCAATTATTTCTTTCTATTATTCCAAACTCAAGAGATTAAACCCTGCCTTCGGGAAAGTAAGTTCCCTAAACACTTGAATCAAACAGAGTGAGATACAATATATTTCAGAAGTATAATCACAGAAACAATACATATATATTTGATTCAAAAATTATTCGGAAAATACATAAAATTTATTTTAAATTCATCATACTAATATTTCTATACAATTACATACTAATTAAACTTGAAATATGTAAGGAATTTCAGAAAGCTAAGGATATAGCTACAAACATCTCATTTTAAAAAATCTTGTCCTCATTTTATATGGCTCTGATTCTAATTCTCCTTCCAATACACATGTGATCTTATTTTTTGATGTATACACGTACTTATTTATGTTCCCAGAATACCCAGAGGGCACAGTAGAGTATAATTTCTGGAGAATTTGATAAAAGGGCTATTTACAAGATGTGAACACAAAGAAATCACATTGGATACGGTTGTACTACAAAGTCAGTAACAGCAAGATTTCATTAAGACCTCTGCTTCTGAAGAGATGAAGCTAAGGATCCTAGGTGTTTGGCAAATTAAAACAAGAAACATTATTACATTGTAAAGACAAAAATGGCTTCAAGGAGAGGGTCATCTGACAAAAGCCCAAATCGTTCTTCAAAGAGGTGCTCCCAGACTATAGCAGATCCAAAGGAAGAGCTGGGGTAATCAATGCCTTGAATTAACTCTAGGAGCACACTCCCACTTCCTGCCCAGAGGCCAAATCCATCAAGAAAACCAGGGACAAGGAGAGCCTAATGGAGTCCATCAGTTTGAGCCTCTCAGAGCAGAGTAGGGAGTAGAAACTTGCGGAGCCAATCTTGAGGGGCAAATAAGAGATATCCAGCATGTGCAGATATATTTATGCTATTAGGTATATTTCTTTCTACAATTTCTCAACTTTTTAGCCAAAAAGGATCAAAAAACCTGTAACTCTGAAAAAGGAGAAGAAGGACTATTGCTACTATTTATGATTGTGGGCCAAGCACATTAAGTTAGATGCTTTATAAATGAAACAAGTAATATTAATCACACTTGTCTTAGGGAAATAGGTTAGAAAAAGTCAAGAGCTTGCTCAGTGACACAAAGCCAAGGTTAGCTTCAGACTCAGTTCCAGTTATTACCTAATTCTGAAGTACTTACTTTTAAACACTTACAGGAAAGGCCTCTAATCCTTGAAGAGTCCCTGCTTTTTTCTTGGCTCTGGTCACATTCGATTATTGTTTTGGGGGTATGTCGTGACATTTCTAATTTTTGTGTCTTTGTGTGATACATAAAATATATAATCGTGCATATAAGAACATATTGTATATTATATATATAGAAATTGCACCACAATAGAAATGTTTGGTCAATGATGGAATGCACAAACAGGCTTCATATCATATAATGACCTAGTGACATTGGAGCCATCTTAGTTTGTGGAAGGACGCACACAGTGTTAAAATCACACAATTGTGACACCACCTGAAGATGCAGTTGTCAGAATGTCCCTGTCCATCCTTAAGTGATGCATGGCAGTACTTATTTACTTATATATGTGGGCTCTACATGCTGTCTTCTTTATATTCTACATTTTGAAATTCTATCACTCACTTTAAATGTAGCAATCATAATTTTTCCAGACTAAGACAATATTACCCTTCTTGGGACCAATAATGTCTTTATATTTATATATGTCTACTATGGTTTTGACCTGGAACATGTCCCAAAGTATCATTTGTAGAGATGGACTTTTTGGAATTGAATGTACCAGAGGACTCTGGCCTCATCATCACTGTTAGGAGCGAAGGTGAATGGACGCTTAGGAGGTGAGACTTGGTTGGAGGAAGTGGGTCACTGGGGACATACCCTGGATGGGTTTCTCTTTTCTGCTGTCCCTCCCTGTGGCTCTCTGTTGCCCAGCTTGTGTAAGCCAAGCATCTCTCCTCTGCTACACCCTTCTGGCATGACATTTCTGCCTTAGAGCCAGCTGAACATGGACTGAAACTTCTGAACCTGAGTCAAAACAAATCTTTTCTCTTCTAATCTATTCTTTTCAGAGTTTTGGTCACAGGGATGAAAGTGTGACTAACATAATATCGTAGACACTGATTTTGGTCACTACCATGTAGGTTAATTTTATTCCAGTGCAGCACATACTCTTGGAGGGCATGGTCACAGTCATGACCTCATAAGCAAGACAACATGGTGTGCTATGCACCAGCTTTTGTACAACTGCAAGTAGAGAAATATTTTACTCATTATGATAAATAACTGTATTTCAGGAAATCATAATGAATGAAAGTTGTTGACCCAGTTTTAAAGGAGAGTAAATTGAGACTCAGTTGTGAATTAACTTTCTAGAGAATATGTTGTCAGCACATGATAGGGCAGCATTATAATCAAACTAACCTGGTTTAGATACTACTGTATTATACCATATTCTAGAAAAAATACAGATAAGATCAATAAACAGAATGACAGTGTGAGAAAAAAGAAAATTGAATTTATCTAAGTTTTATAGGAAGGTTGCACTGTTTGAGATATGGTGACTTCAGAAATACACCCCTTTCTTAGAAACTCAAGACTTGTTTCACAAATTTGAGCTCTCGGTATTCATTTGAGGTCAGTAATTTACTTGGTCCATAGCAACCTATTTTTTCTCTCATAATTTGCAATAAAAGAGAACAGAAGTTAGGCCCTTAAAATAACCTCAACTTGGATACAAGTTTTTTTATGTTAAGAGGAAATAATACTCTACTTGAAAAAGTAAGTGTATATTCCCCCTAGTTATTGGTTGCAGGGCACACTATTGATGGGAACACCTTACTGTTCCATGGGGTACATGGTAGAGGAAGCAGAGTTTTATGGAACTCTGCAGTGGACTGAGATGACTCACCACAAAGGCTGATTCCTTTTTTCTTAGTGTTTCCATTTCTTCAGTCAACAATAGTCATTTCTCAGATACTGTATGCCATACCCTGGCCTAAGCAATCACAAAAAGTTATACTTTTCAGGAATTCAATTCAGTTTGGTGTTGGTGAGCCTATGAGTGTATGTAAGCAATGAACAAAGATGAGTTTGAGCAGGTAGGAAATAAATTTTAAAAGTTCATGAATTTTGAAAATCTTGGCATTATATTGAGAATTCATTCTGAAGACAAGAGGAAAATTATATTTTAAACTAATAAGCTAATATAAACATATTTATATTGTAGAAAGATCAACCTGGCTGCAGTGAATTGAAAAGGGAGAAACAATTGCAACAGGGAGAATTTGGAAGTTGATAAAAGAATTCAAGAATAAGGTAACAATGGTGTGTGAGTACTGCTGGTCAAACAGAAGTGTATGACTGAAATGTTGGAGTGAGGCCAGGTGACGCTAGAATACAAAACTGCAACACTTAGAAAAATGATTGGGCTTGTATTTCAGCCTTTTTCAGGTGGCATTTACTCAATTACTCTACTAATTAGATTAGTTTTTCTCTTTATCATATAAAAATATTAACTCTGAATCCTTGATGCAGAGACCCTCAGTTATTTATTCTTTTTTAATTTTATTTGTTCTAATTAGCTGTACATGAAATTAGAATGCATTTATACATTTTGATAGATCATACATAGAGTGTAATCTCTCTCATTTTTCTGATTATGCATATTACAGGATTCTTTATTGACTGAGAAAAGTACTAAATTTAATGCTCCATTTGACATTGTTTTTTATTCTCTGTTCAAATACAATCTCTGAAGTCAAGGATCATAACAGTGAATGTTATGTGTTCTGTGCTCCACAAATGCTTCGTGCTTAGAACTTTACTATGGTTCTAATCATACTACACAATAATTTCCTTTCCTATTATCCTTAGCAAAACAATGACTCTTCTAGAATTTTATGTTATGTTTCTAACATTTGAGTAAGATTCCGTGGAGCATGTCCTTATCTTAATCTGAATTTTGAAATGACACAACCATGGCTTGAATATTTCCTCACTGACTAAATTTCAAATGTCTTGCTCAATTTTAAATGAAGATAACAATGCCCCACCTATGTTGTGGATGAAGTAAAATGATGTATGTTAAGATCTAGGTATATTTGCAGGGACTACTAAATGCCTGATACATACCTAAGTACTTCACATGCATAAACTAATTTAATCCTTACAGAAAGTCTAGGGGTCACTTTAGGTTTTCTTACAGTGCTGGGTATTGAACCCAGGCTTCATGCATGTTAGGCAAGCACTGTACTGCTGAGCTACATCTCCACTCCACTTCTATTTTTTTTTTTTTTAAATTTTGATTCATTGAACACAAATGGAGTACAGCTATTGTTTCTTTGTTTGTACACAAAGTAGAGTCACACCATCTGTGAATTCATACATGTACACAGGGCAATGGTGTCTGTCACACATTCTGTTATTATTACTCCCCTACCCCAACCCCACCCCTCACTTTCCTCTATGCTATCTAGCCTTCCTCCATTCTTGCCCCCACCTCCACTCCGCATTATGCATTATCATTCACTTATCAGAGAGACCATTCGGCCTTTGGATTTTTGGGATTGGCTGATCTCACTTAGCATAACAGTCTCCAACATCAACCATTTACGTACAAATGCCATAATTTTATTCTTCTTTATGGCTGAGTAATATACCATTGTGTATATATACCAAAGATTCTTTATCCATTCATCTATTGAAGGGCATCTAGGTTGGTTCCACATTCTAGCTATTGTGAATTGGGCAGCTATGAACATTGACGTAGCTGCATCACTGCAGTAATCTGATTTTAAGTCCTTTGGGTATAGGCCAAGGAGTGGGATAGCTCAGTCAAATGGTGGATCCATTCCAAGGTTTCTAAGGAATCTCCACAGTGCTTTCCAGAGTGGCTGCACCAACTTGCACTCCCACCAGCAATGTATGAGTGTACCCTTTTCCCCACATCCTAGCCAACACCTGTTGTTGCCTGTGTTCTTAATAAAAGACATTCTAATTGGGGTAAGATGAAATCTTAAGGTAGTTTTGATTTGCATTTCTCTTATAACTAGGGATGTTGAGCATTTTTTCATAAATCTGTTGATTGCTTGAAGATCTTCCTCTGTAAAGTGCCTGTTCATTTCTTTGGCCCATTTATTGATTGGGTTATAAGTGTTCTTGGTGTAAAGATTTTTGAGTACTTTGTAGATTCTGGAGATTAGTGCTCTCTCTTAAGTATGTGTGGCAAAGATTAGCTCCCACTCGGAAGGCTCTCTCTTCACATTGTTGATTGTTTCCTTTGCTGAGGAAAAGCTTTTTAGTTTGACTCTATCCCAATCCTTGATTCCTGCTTTTCTTTCTTGTGCTTTGGGAGTCATGCTAAGGAAATCTGGTCCTAGGCCAACATGATGAAAATTTGGACCTATTTTCTAGTAGGTGCAGGGTTTCTGGTCTAATTCCTTATCCATTTTGAGTTGAGTTTTGTACAGGGTGAGAGATATGGGTTTAGTTTCATTTTGTTGCATATGGATTTCGAGTTTTCCCAGCACCATTTGTTGAAGAGGCTGTCTTTTCTCCATTGCATGTTTTTGCCTCCTTTGTCAAGTATGAGATACCTGTATTTATGTGGATTTGTCTCTGTGTCCTCTATTCTGTACCATTGATCTACCTGTCTATTTTGGTGCCAATACCATGCTGTTTTTGTTACTATTGCTCTGTAGTATAGTTGAAGGTCTGGTATTGTGAAACCCCCTGCTTAGCTCTTCTTGCTAAGAATTGTTTTGGCTATTCTGGGTCTCTTATTCATCCAAATGAATTTCATGATTGCTTGCTCTAATTCTATGAGGTCCATCATTGGGATTTTAATTGGCATTGCATTGAATTTGTATAGTGCTTTTGGTAGTATGGCCATTTTGATTATATTAATTCTGCCCATCCAAGAACAGGGGAGATCTTTCCATCTTCTCAGACTTTAATTTCTTTCTTTAGTGTTCTGTAGTTCTCATTATAGAGGTCTGTCACCTCTTTTGTTAGATTGATTCCCAAGTATTTTATATTTCTAGAGGCTATTGTGAATGGTATAGTTTTCCTAATTTCTCTCTCAGAGGATGCATCACTTATGAATAAAAATGCATTAGATATATGAGAATTAATTTTATGTCTTGCTACTCTACTAAATTTGTTTAAGAGTTCCAGAAGTTTTCCAGTGGAATTTTTAGGGTCTTCTAATTAGAGAATCATGTCATCAGCAAATAGGGATAGTTTGAGCTCTTTTTTTCCTATTCGTACTCCTCTAATTTCTTTGGTCTGTCTAATTGCTCTGGCTAGAGTTTCAAGGA
>JAJEJO010003758.1:84941-171120 GCA_020662805.1 Glaucomys volans | reverse complement strand
CTTTTGATGACTTCCTCTATTTCATTGCTTGAAATTGATCTATTTCACTTGTGTATGTCCTCCAGATTCAGTTTGGGTGGCTCATATGCCTCTAGGAACCTGTTGATATCTTCCATGTTTTCTATTTTGTTGGAGTATAAATATTCAAAGTAGGTTCTTATTATGTTTTGTATTTCAATTGTGTCTGTTGTAATATTTCCATTCCCATCATGAATTTTAGTAATTTGGAGTTTCTCTCTCCTTCTTTTCATTAGCATGGATAAGGGTTTATCAATATTGTTTATTTTTTCAAAGAACCAACTTTTTGTTTCGTCAATTTTTTGAATTGTTTCTTTTATTTCAATTTCATTGATTTCAGCTCTGATTTTGATTATTTCCTGTCTTCTAGTACTTTTGGTGATGATCTGTTCCTCTTTTTCTAGGGCTTTGAGCTGTAATGTGAGGTCATTGATTTGTTGACTTTTCATTCTTTTATTAAATGCACTCCCTGCAATGAACTTTCCTCTTAGCACTGCTTTCGTAGTATCCCCGAGATTTTGATGTGTTGTTTCTTTGTTCTCATTGACCTCTAAGCATCTTTTAATCTCTCCCCTAGTGTCTTCTGTTATCCATGTATCATTCAATAGCATATTATTTAATCTCCAGGTCTTGGAGTAGTTTCTGTTTCCAACTTTATCATTGATATCTAATTTCATTCCATTATGATCTGATAGTATACAAGGTAGTATCTCTATGTTTTTGTATTTGCTAAGAGTAGCTTTGTGGCATAACATATGGTCTATTTTAGAGAAGGATCCATGAGCTGCTGAGAAGAAAGTGTATTCGCTTTTTGATGGATGGAGTATTCTATATATGTCTATTAAGTCCAAATTATCGATTGTGTCATCGAGTCCATGGTTTCTTTGTTCAATTTTTGCTTGAAGGATCTGTTCATTGGTGAGAGAGGAGTGTTAAAGTCTCCGAGTATTATTGTGTTTTGGTCTATTTGATTCCTGAAATTGAGAAGGATCTGATTGACATACACGGATGCACCATTGTTTGGTGCATAAATATTTTTGATTGTTATGTCTTGCTGATTTATGTTTCCTTTAAGCAGTATGAAATGTCCTTCTTTATCCCTTCTGACTAACTTTGGCTTGAAGTCTGCTTTATCTGAAATGAGCATGGAAACCACAGCATTTTTACTCAGTCCATGTGCATGGTATGTTTCTTCCACAACCTTTAGTCTGTGGGCATGTTTTTCTATGAGATGAGTCTCTTGAAGGCAGCATATTGTTGGGTCTTTCTTTTTAATCCAGTCTGCCAGTCTATGTCTTTTGATTGATGAGTTTAGGCCGTTTACATTCAGGGTTATTATTGTGATATGACTTATATTTCCTGTCATTTTAGCTTTTTTGGGTTTTTTAGCTTAACTTTGTTTCTCTTTGATTGACTCTTTCTTTAGGGTAATTCCTCCCCATGATGACTGAGATTGTTATTTTTTGTTTCTTCCTCTTCGAATATTTTGTTGAGAATGTTCTGTAGGGCAGGCTTTCTCTTTGTGAATCCTTTAAGCTTTTGTTTATCATGGAAGGATTTTATTTCATCATCAAATCTGAAGGTAAGTTTTGCTGGGTATAAGATTCTTGGTTGGCATCTGTTTTCTTTCAGAGCTTGAAATATGATGTTCCAGGCCCTTCTTGCTTTTAGGGTCTGGGCTGAGAAGTCTGCTGATATCCGTATTGGTTTCTCCCTGTAGGTAATCTGATGCTTTTCTCTCACAGCCTTTAAAATTCTATCTTTGTTTTGTATGTTAGGTATTTTCATTATAATGTGCCTTGGTGTGGATCTGTTGAAATTCTGTGTGTTTGGTGTCCTGTAGGCCTCTTGTAATTGATTTTCCATCTCATTCATCATACTTGGGAAATTTTCTGATATTATTTCATTGAACAGATTGTTCATACCCTTGGTTTGTATCTCTGTGCCTTCCTCAATCCCAATAACTCTTAAGTTTGGTCTTTTCATGATGTCCCATATTTCTTGGAGGTTTCGTTCATGATTCCTAACCATCTTCTCTGTTTGTTCGACTTTGTTTTCAATATTAAATAATTTGTCTTCATTGTCTGAGGTTCTGTCTTCCAAGTGATCTATTCTGTTAATTATGCTTTCTATTGAGTTTTTAACTTGCTTGATTGTTTCCTTCATTTCCTTGTTTCCTTCAAGGATTTCTGTTTGTTTTTTTCTCAGAACTTCTATGTCTTTATTGAAATGATTTTTTGCTTCCTGAAATTGCTCTATTAACTGATTATTCATAGCCTGAATCTGCACTCTTGTCACCTCATTCTCTTCTCAGATCATTTTAATTATGAGCATTCTGAACTCCATTTCTGTCATTCCTTCTACCATGCTGTCTTTGGGATCTCTTGATGTATCATCTAGGTTTCTTTGGGACACTTTCTTCCTGTGTTTTCTCTTGCTGCTCGTGTATCTTCCCCTCTAGTAGTGCAAATTGGAGGGATTTCAATTTCCCTGTAAAGACTTAGGTCATCCCTGCATATTTCCAGTAATTCACCAGATGTTTGAGAGGTGCTTGATCAAGTGGTGACCCAAGATAGCTGCTGTCTCACAACCTCCAGGTTGGGAATGATCAATGCTTCTGGGCAGAGGCAACCAGGAGATGCAGTACCATGGCCCTGGAGCCACAGCCCCGTGTCCCCGTGGAAAGGGCTGAACTTAGGTCCGAGGGCTCAGACAGCTGAAGCTGGCGTCTCTCCGCCAGGGAAGCTGCAGAATGGTGCCGATGGGCCCAAATTCCCCGCTGGAGCCGGCAAGCAGCTCCGCTCCTGGCCAGATCTCACCCAGAGCCGCAGCACCGTGTCCCTGCGGGAAGGGCTGAGCTTAGGTCCGAGGGCTCAGACAGCTGGAGATGGAGTCTCTCCACCAGGGAAGCTGTAGAATGGTGCCGACAGGCCCAAATTCCCTGCTCAGGTCTTTCTTTTTAATCCAGTCCGCCAGTCTATGTCTTTTGATTGATGAGTTTAGGCCATTTACATTTAGGGTATTATCGAGATATGACTTGCATTCCTGGTCATTTTGACTTATTTTTGGATTTTAATCTTTCTTGGTTTTTCCTTTAATTAGCTGTTCCTTTAGGGTAGTTCCTCCCTTTGCTGACTTACTCAAATCGTCCTCTTGGAATATTTTGCTGAGGATTTTCTGTAGGGCAGGCTTTCTATTTGTGAATTATTTTAGCTTGTGCTTATCTTGGAAGGATTTTATTTCATCTTCAAATCTGAAGGTAAGCTTTGCTGGGTATAAGATTCTTGGTTGGCATCCATTTTCTCTCAATGCTTGGAATATGTTGTTCCAGGCCCTTCTTGCTTTTAGGGTCTAGGCTAAGAAATCTGATGATATTCGTATTGGTTTCCCCTATGTGTAATCTGATGTTTCTCTCTTGCAGCCTTTAAAATTTTATCTTTGCTTTGTATATTAGGTATTTTCATTATAATGTGCCTGGGTATGGATCTGTTGTGATTTTGTGCATTTGTTGTCCAATAAGCCTCTTGAATTTGATTTTCCATTTCATTCATCATATTTGGGAAATTTTCTGATATTCTTTCATTGAACAGATTATTCATTCCTTTGGTTTGTATCTCTGTGCCTTCCTCAATCCCAATAACTCTTAAATTTGGTCTTTTCCTGATGTCCCATAACTCTTGGAGGTTCTGTTCAGGATTTCTTGCCATCTTCTCTGTCTGGTTGAGTTTGTTTTCAAGATTAAATGTTTTGCCTTCATTGTCTGATTTTCTGTCTTCCAAGTGATTTAGTCTGTTGGTTAAGCTTTCTATTGAGTTTTTAATTTAGGTCATCCCTGCATATTTCCAGTAATTCACCAGATGTTTGAGAGGTGCTTGATCAAGTGGTGACCCAAGATAGCTGCTGTCTCACAACCTCCAGGTTGGGAATGATCAATGCTTCTGGGCAGAGGCAACCAGGAGATGCAGTACCATGGCCCTGGTCCTTCATTTGTGTCCTTCATTTCAAGGATTTTGGGTTGGTGTCTTTTCAGAATCTCTATCTCTTTATTGAAATGATCTTTTACTTCCTGTAGTTGGTCTTTTGGCATTGCCTGCATTTGCTCTCTTGACTCCTCGTTCGCTTGGATCATTTTAATTATGTATAACTGACTTTCTGACAATGCTTCTGCCATGTTGTCACTGGGTACTTTTGGTATAGTATCTGGGTTTGTTTGGGACGTTTTCTTCCCATGTTTTCTCATGTTGCTAGTGTATCTTCCCCTCTGGTAGTGTGAATTCTAGGTATTGCAATTTCCCCTTAAAGACTTATAGGGTTCCTACCTATTTTCAATACCTCCCCTTGAATTGAGAGATCAATATTGGCAGCACACCATATAAACAATATGTGTCCTTAATCTAAATAGTCCCTATTAAGATATTAACAGTGTTGTCATAATAAACAGAGATGAGTTCAAATTATTATCTACAGCATAACCAGTAAGTTTGAAATAAGGTCTGCAAATCCTAATGTTGGACAGGAAGAATGAGGAGGGGACAAAACACTAATGAGATAAGAAGCGAGTCTATAGATGTACTATGTCTTATGAATAGTGGAAGTGGAATTAAAAGAAATAGGTTGTTAGCGTGAGGAGAAAGAGATTCTCCAAGGAAACGGATATATAAGAGGGAGATAGAGTGATAAGCATAATAATAAAAGAAGCAGGTAGGAATATAGTGGATATATTAGGAATAATCATTGTATTACAATTAATTTAGAAAACATTCTGTGATAAAAATATACTGTACAGTTCAAACCTCTTATTTTTCAGTGGCCCGATGTTTGAGAGGAGCTTGATCAAGCAGTGACCCAGGAAGGGTGCTTCTGAATCCAGGTTGGGAATGATCAATGCCTCCGGGCAGAAGCAGCCTGGTGTTGATAGACAATCAGATGAAGCACAGGCGCTAGACACCAGGCCAGGGTGTGGGCCTGGGCACTAGACCTAGCTGTGGTGGGGGCACAGAACCGTGCTCAGTGATGGAGACACTGGACTTGATAGTCCAGGCAGGCCTGAACTCTGTGCTGCCGGCTCAGGCAGTGGCAGGTGATTGCTCTCTCCCAGGAACGCTGTAGGGTGACACTGAAGGGACTAAGATTCCCTCTGAAGCTGGGGATTCCAGCCATCCCGGGCCAGAGCTCTCCCAGAGCCACAGCAAAATGGCGCCCAAAGGCCGGAGCTCCGCTCTGAGGGCTCAGGCAGCCGCAGGTTTGGTCGCTCTCTGCCAGGGAAGCTGCAGGATGGCACCGACTTGACTAAGATCCCCGCTGGAGCTGGGGATTCCAGCCGCCCGAGGCCGGAGCTCTCCCGGAGCCACAGCAAAATTCCACTTCTATTTTTATACCAGTGTTGTATATGAGAAAACTGAGAAAAAGACTGATTGCTCAATTTGCCCAACTTTTGCATTGTCTGTTACTGAAAGAGCAAAGATTAGGGTTATGCCATTTATTGCCGCTGCAGATGGAAGAACAAATGAATCCCTTTCCCCATTTTTCCCCATAACTTCTAAGAATTAAAAACTTTCTATGAAAAAGACAACAAAAATATTGATATATTCATGAACAAATGCATTGAAGAAAGTGCCTACTTTAATTAATGAAGTGTCCTTTTACAAAACTCTCTGCCTATTACATGTTAAGACTAATGAACTATTGAATAATAAGTGTCTGTTTATAATTCATACATTCAGCTAATTCCTTTTTAATAGTTTCAAATAATCACTATCATAAACAATAGTAACAACAACAAAATCAAACCATCTGTCAAAAGGATGTGATTAAGCATTATAGACTGAGACTAGCAAAAGGATTGGGAAGATGGTGAAAATGTAATAACAGAACTATTGCAACAAATTTACCTCTCCCGCCCCTGTGATTACCCATCTAATGTCCAGATTTGCCATTTGTGTCCAGGTGCAGTAAATTCTCACTTTCTTCAATGTTCCAGCAAAGCACTCAACATCACTCACTTTCTTTGGAGGAAAATGTGGTGCAAATATGTATCAAAATTTTGTACAACTAAGACTTTAAGCAATGGTAGGCACATGAGTTATCGCTTAATATAAAAACGTCAATTTTCTTTACATAAACATGTGTTTTCCAATAATGGCAGCTGATTGGGTGAATTTTTACTATTTTTGAGCCAAAAAAGAAAGAGTGATGAGTTTTATCTATTCTGTCCCTTTTATGGGTTCAATTAAGATGATTAACAGATTATATGTCTAAGCATGCTTTTAAACTTTGTGAGCTTTAGATACTGACAGGTCCCAGATTTCCAACTTGGTAGAAATCAGTATTCAGAGCAGGAATATTCTAAGCCTCTAAGAGACACAGACAGAAAATAATGCTCAGTGCATGCCACTTAGACACTAAGGGATTACATGGTGCACTGATTACATTGATTTTTCAAGATCGAGATGGACCCCTATTTTGCTACAATTTTGTTCAGAAAAGTTTAAAGGATGTTAAGAATTTTTACTTTAGACTTCAGAATTTATATTTATCTTGAATCTGGACAAACAGCTCAATTTCTCTTGTCAACAAATATTCATTGTAAGATTTCCACAAAGTAGAATTTGAGGTCAAACTGTTTTTGATTTAGTTACTCACAGTTTCCTACCATCATGAACACAAAGGAAAAATGGTATCTTCCACTTACCATGTGTCCCTATGTTCACTGCAGAGAACATGCAAATAGTGCAGTTTTGATTCACAATCAATCTCACCTGAACATCAGCTATTTAGTCAAATTGATGCTCTGAAACTGAAATTGTAAATACTAGTGATTTTTGACTTGAATTAAAACTGACTGAGCTACACCAAATGACCAAGCATTTTCAAAAACTGGTAAACAGGAGAACTTGGACTAATTTCAAATCTGCTTTCTTATGGGCTCACTATCAAATAAACAAGTCAGAGTGAAGAATAAAGACAGGAGAGTGTACATAGCTGACTGCTCACTGTCTCTTTCCTCATGGAATTAAGTTGCACACTTTATGGTCATTGTAGTCCTTGCAATGTTCATGCTTCACAAGTCAAGGTGAGCGAGGCTAGAAATGCGTGCTGGCTGCCTTTTACCTCACTAGACCAGGAGATGCTGTATCAGTGCTTAACTCTCACCAGTGCTACATAAGCCAATTTCTTGCATCATCAAAAGAATATTTCTATATTCCATTTCATTCATATAATTGGATCCAGAGCAAATGTGAAAATAGCCAACAATGGTCCATTGGTCTACAAGTTGTTCATTTTATATATTGAGATATTCTTCACCAACTTTAAGCAAAAGATCCTGGGGTCAAGGCACTTGTCTATTTTCAGGATAAAAACATTTTAAAAGGAAGGTGTGATTTCACAATGAGGTGTGAAGGAATGTGCATAGGGTGTGTAAGAAGACAGTTCTGCTCCTGGATCACCCCCTATTTGGGACAAGTTAATTAGACTGTCAGCACAGGTTTTGCTATAACATAGAGCCTACTCTATATTCCTATTGGATTTCCAGAAATAGCATATATCATCACTAGCTTAAGTGAAATGCTTTTTAAATTTCAAAATGTGTTATTTATGCTGGGCTGCTTATTATTGCCTCAGTGACAGTAAATGCTTCATTTCCAGATATACATATCATTTCTTCCCTGAGGATACTGGAAAGGGAATTCAACAAGATTCTCAGATTTGGCAGATATCTTCAATGGTTTTCACAATCATCTCCCTTTTCCCTCTCCACATGCTTTCTAAAATAATAATCTTTTGTCAAAGACAAATTAACTATTTTTGTGTGGAATGTATTTCTGGACACTTTGTTATGATTCATTAAACTGTTTAAGTTTTTCTGTTCTTTCACCAATACCATGCTGGCATAATTATTGGAGATTTACACTAAGAATTGAAGTTGGGTAGGGCCAATCATTTATCTTTATCATTTAATATTTTGTTGTCTTTTCATTTACCTTTGTATATAAAGTGGAAAATCATTTTTTCAATATATGTGGGGTATATTGTTGGGATAATAACTACAAGATCTTTTTAAGACTTAAAATGTCAGATATATTTGTAAATATTTCAATGCACTTGAGAAGATGTATGCTAATATTATTGAATGAAGTCTGTTTTTTTTTCTTTTTTGGTACCAGGGATTGAACCCAGTGACACCTATCCAGTGAACAATATTCCCAGTCCTTTTTTTTCTTTTTTTTTTTTTTTAATGTTGAGACAAGGTATTGCTAAGTTGCTTAAGGCCTCACTAAGTTACTGAGGCTGGCTTTGAACTTTTGATCCTTCTGCCTCAGCCTCCTGAACCGCTGGGATTACAGGCATGCGCCACTGTGCTGGACCTGGATGGAGTCTTTTATAAATGTCCATTAGAACAAGTTGATCAAAAGAGTGGTTTAAGTCAACCACAATCTTTGGGGGTCTGTGCCTTGATCTGAAAATTACTGACAGAAGGATGTTGAAGCTTCCAACAACAATTCTATATTTGTCTAGTCTTCCTTGCAGTTATTTCAATTTTGCATCAAGCATTTCAATGTTCTGATTTTAGATGGGTACACATTATGATTCTTTTGTTTTTTTGGAGAATTATCTTCTTTACCATTGTATCATACACTTATTTGTCCCAAACAATTTTCATATTCTGAAGTCTACTTTGTCTGAAATTAATATAGGTAATCCAGGAGTCTGTGTATAGTGTGAGCATGATGCATCTTATTCCAAGTCTTAAATGTTAATCTATTTGTATCTTCACATTTAGAGTTGGTTTCATGTAGACAACATAGATTTCAGTCTTATTTCTTTTCTTTTAAAAATTTATTTGTTTATTTTTAATTTGATGCATAAATCTGTCCATATTTATGAGGTACCATGTGATATTTCAATAATATGTACAAATGTTCAGACCTATCTCCTTAAACTTTTATTGTTTCTGTTTTTATTGCTATTATTTATATCCATAATAACATACGCTAATTTTATCAATGCATTATGCCATTCATACTTAAGGTTTTACTAATAAAATTAGATTAATTCTAATAATGTGTAATTGACTTGCATTAGTTGTCCTTCTATACTTTGGTTTCGGTTTTGCTTTTTTTTGATAAAATTTTCTTACACATTTACTACAGTGTTTGGTTTTAGCTAAGCATTATATATGATTCCAGTTTCTCTTTTAGCATATTTATTATGTCTATTGTTTTTAGTGGTTATTCTGAAGTGTGCAATATCCACTTTTGAGTGATCTGCATTCACTGACAAAAACTGTGCACTGCCTCACACACACTGCAAGAATCTCATGACACATTTCAACTGTTCTTTTCAGTTCCTACCATATTACTGTCATAGATTTCATTCATCCATAAGCTGTAATCACCAAATTTATTATTGTAGTTATCATTTTCAATATTCTTGCCAATTAGAGCTCTTAAAAGTAAAACACATTAAAAGTTTTACTTTCCCTTTTAGTCTTTTCCTAACACTTTTCCTTTCCTTATGTAAATCCAAATTTCTGACCTACATGCCTTTTTCCCCTCTAGGGATTTTTTTTTTTCCAAAGCAGTTCTACCAGTAAATCCCCAAAAGTCATATTTTTTTCTGAGAAAATCTTTAGTTCTTCTTTAATTTTGAAAGATAATTTTGCTAAAAATAGAGTCTAGGCTGTTTTTTTTTTTTTCATTCAATATTCCTGTCTTGCTTTTTCTTGCTTGTTCATTTCAGAGGGGAAGCTCCATTTAATCATTGTCTGTGTTTCTCTATAGGCTAGCTGTTTTATTTCTCTGCTTTCTTTCAAGATGTTTTTCTTTGTTTTTGAGATTGCAATTTGAATAGGATGAGCCTAGGTATAGATCCAATACCACTGTTTTCCTATTGATTTGTTGATCAATATTTGAATTGTTTTGATTTTAAGCTATTATGTGAATAATTCTGCCATGTGTTCACTGACAAACCTGTATTTACGCATTTGCAAAACTATGTATCTATTTGTGTTTTTTTCATAAGTAATGTGGAGTGAAATTTCCAGGTCATAATACAAGCATATGCATACTTCTTATGATCCGCCAAACCACAGCAATGTATGAGAGTGTTATTCATGTTGATCCTCAGCATTGCCATTATCTTTGTTATGGCCATGCTGATTATTAGTGCATATTTAGCACTATATTTTTAAAAGGACATGTAATTTACTTTTTTAACAAGTATTTTACACATATAGCAATTATCACAATTTTTTATCTGTAAAGTATCTAACATTCAAAAATATTCCGACCTAAGTTCCGATGTTTTACCTTTGTATAGAAAACAGCTTTATTGAGATATATCACATACAATAAACCCTGTGAAAATATGCATTTCAATGTTAGTATGTTCACAGACTCATGCAGTCATTACCAGAATCAGTTTAAGAAACCTGTAGTCACTCTGTTCTCCACTGCCCCTGTCTCCAGTCTTCAGCCACAGCCAACCGCTAATTTACTTTCTAACTCTGCAGATTTGCCTGTGCTGAACTTTGATATAAATGAAAATTTACAGTATGTAGTCTTTTGCATCCTCTATAATTTAGCATGATATTTTCAAGGTTTAATACATAATTGCCCTAAGCAACTTAGTAAGACCCTATCTCAAAATAAAAAATTAAAAGGGGAAGGGCTGTGGCTGTGGCTCAATAGCAGATGCTTGCCTGGCATGTGTGAGGCATTGGGTTCAATTCTGAGCACCACACATAAACAAATGAACAAAAGAAGTCTATCAACATCTAAAATAACATTCAAAAATATAAAAAAAAAGGGTTGGGATGTGGCTCAGTGGTTAAGTGCCCCTAGGTTTAATCCCTGGTATGAAAAAAAAAAAAAACAAACCCAAAACCCAACAAACCAAAAACTAATGGGAAATATCAATATTATATTCCTTTTTGTGATTGAATAATACCCCATTGCATATGCCAAGGTGTATTTATCCATTACTTTGGAGGCAATCAGTTGTATCTGCTTTTCCATATGAATAATGCAAATATGAGCATTCATATTCAAGTTTTTGTGTGGATAAATGTGTGTTAAAATATTGATGTAATTTCAAGCTGAAGATTCAAATTGTATTAATTTTAATTTTATTAATATTTTAATTTTAAAAATCATAATTGCATACATTTATGGTATGTAGTATAACTACATATAGATCTTAACTGTGTATAAATTATACATACACATATATGTATACATAATGTGGAACTATTCTTATTTCTCATGTGTTATCTATTTTTTTTATTTCTTGAGTACACATCCAGGAGTAGAACTGCTTCAGGTTTGGAGGAACTTCCAGACTCTTTTTCATAATGTCTTCATCATTTCACATTCACATCAGCAGTGTATGAAATGTTCTGTTTTTCCACTTGATATTTTATTATTATAGTTATCATTGTGGTTGTGCAGTTGCATTGCATGGTTGTTTTTATTCAGTTTTCACTACCTGGAGATGATGTTCTACATATTTTGATATTCATCTTGAGCATTTGTATCTCTTCCTAATGTCTACCAATATGCTTGGCCCATTCTTTAACTGAGGATTTTTTACTTTATTGTTGAGTTACAAAAATTCTTTCTATATTCCAGAGCAAAATTATGTCCTATTATAAACATCTAGAAAAATAACTTTGTAGGAGATAATAAAATCTTTTGCTGTGGCTTCAATAAAATTCAAATGAATGCTTATTCATATTTGAACTTGGTTCCTAGCTAGTCATACAGCAGGCACATTTATTGAATGTTAAATTTCAGGTACCCAGTGCAGGTCTGGCTTACAAAAAATAATTTCAACATGCTAGATAAATTACAAAATTCTTTTTCCAAGAGGTTTTCAAAGGTAATACAATTTGAGACAAATATAATAATAATAAATATATTATTTGAAGTCAAAGGATGTCTGACACTTTGAGAAAAGCTGTATGACATTCATATAGCCCATCTGTCACCCCACATGTTGGGGATATGTATATATTCTAATAGTAATTGAACAATGTATTTAATATTATATATAAATATTAAGAGTTTAAAGTGGTTGCACCAATTTGTAGTCCCACCAGTGCTGTATGAGTGTACTTTTTCCCCACACCCTTGCCAACATCTACTGTTACTTGTATTCTTGAGGATTACCATTCTGACTGGGGTGAGATGGAATTTCAGTGTAGTTTTGATTTTCATTTCTCTAATTACTGGAGACTTTGAATATTTTTCATGTATTTGCTGACCAATTGTATTTCTTCTTCTGTAAAGTGCCTGTTCATGCCTGGGCAGTTCCTTTGCCTACTTATTGATTGGGTTATTTGGTTTTGTTTGTTTTTTTTTTGTTTTTTTCATAGTGTTAAGCTCTTCTTGCTCCTTGTATATCCTGGAGATTATGCTCTATCTGAGGTGCTAGTGGTAAAGATTTTCTCCCATTCTGTAGGCTCTCTGTTCATGTTCTTGATTGTTTCCTTTGAAGTGAAGAAGATTTTTAGTTTGATACCACCCCATTTATTGATTCTTGATTTTACTTCTTATGCTTTTTTTAATATATCTTTTTTTTTCACAATGTAGATTCACATACTTCATATAATCTTACATATACTTAGGGTAATACTGTCTGTCTCAGTTTACTATCTGACACATCTAGACAAAGACACATCTATAAAAGAAAACTTTAGGCCAATATCCCTGATGAATATAGATGCTAAAGTATAATTTATAATTTGCTAATTCTGGCAAATCACTTACAAAAACATATTAAGAAGATAGTGCACCCCGATCAAGTGGGGTTTATCCCAGGGAAGCAAGGTTGGTTCAACATTCGGAAATCAATAAATGTATTTCATCACATCAGTAGACTTAAGGTTAAGAATTATACGATTATTTTGATAGATGCTGAGAAAGCATTTGACAAAATACAACACCTCTTCATGCTCAAAACACTAGAAAAAATAGGGATGGTAGGAACATACCTCAACATTGTAAAGGCTATTTATGCTAAGCCCACTGCCAAAATCATTCTTAATGGAAAAAAACTGAAAGCATTCCCCTTAAAAACTGGAACAAGAAAGGGATGTCCACTGTCACCACTTCTATTCAACATCATGCTGGAAATGCTAACCAGAGCAATTAGACAGACCACAGAAATTAAAGGTATACAAATAGGAAAAGAAGAACTCAAGCTGTCACTATTTGCTGATGACGTGATCCTGTATTTAGAGGATCCAAAAAACTCCACCAGGAAACTTTTAGACCTAATTAATGAATTCAGCAAAATAGCAGGATATAAAATAAACACACATAAATCAAATGCATTTATCTACATAAGTGATGAATCATCTGAAAGGGAAATGAGGAAATCAACTCTGTTCACAATAGCCTCAAATAAAATAAAATACTTGGGAATCAATCTAACAAAAGAGGTGAAAAACCTCTATAACAAAAACTACAGAACATTAAAGAAAGAAATTGAAGAAGACCTTAGAAGATGGAAAGATCTTCCATGTTCTTGGATAGGCAGAATCAATATAATCAAAACGGCCATATTTCCAAAGGTGCTATACAAACTCAATGCAATTCCAACAAAAATTCCAGTGACATTCTTCATAGAAATAGAAAAAGTAATCATGAAATTCATCTGGAAGAACAAAAGACCCAGAATAGCCAAAACAATCCTGGGCAGGAAGAATGATGCAGGAGGTATCACAATACCAGACCTTAAACTCTACTATAGAGCAATAGTTACAAAAACAGCTGGTATTGACACCAAAATAGACAGGTAGACCACTGGTGCAGAATAGAAGACACAGAGACAAACCCACATAAGTACAGCTATCTCACACTAGACAAAGGTGCCAAAAATATGCAATGGAGAAAAGACAGCCTCTTCAACAAATGGTGCTGGCAAAACTGGAAATCCATATGCAATAAAATGAAATTAAATCCCTATCTCTCACCCTGTACAAAACTCAACTTAAAATGGATCAAGGATCTAGGAATGAGACCTAATAGAAGAAATAGTAGGCCCAAATCTTCTTCATATTGGCTTAGGACCAGACTTTCTCAACATGACCCCCAAAGCACAAGAAATAAAAGGAAGAATCAATAAATGGGATGGATTCAAACTAAAAAGCTTTTTCTCAGTAAAAAAAACAATCAGTAATGTACACAGTGGGAAAAAATCTTTTCCACACACACTTCAGACAGAGCAATGATCTCCAAAATTTACAAAGAACTCGCAAAACTTTACACCAAAAATGCAAAGAACCCAATCA
This sequence comes from Glaucomys volans, assembly GCA_020662805.1. Taxonomy (NCBI): domain Eukaryota; kingdom Metazoa; phylum Chordata; class Mammalia; order Rodentia; family Sciuridae; genus Glaucomys; species Glaucomys volans. The sequence goes on along the minus strand of JAJEJO010003758.1, from coordinate 156,806 downwards.
ATAAATGGCCTAAGGAACTGGGCAGACACTTCACAGAAGACAATATACAGGTAATCAACAAATATATGAAAAAGTGCTCATCATCTCTAATAATTAGAGAAAAGCAAATTAAAACCACCCTAAGATTTCATCTAACTCCAATTAGAATGGCTATTATCAGGAATACAAGCAATAATAAGTGTTGGCATGGATGTGGGGAAAAGGCACACTTGTACATTGCTGGTGGAGTTGCAAATTGGTGCAGCCACTCTGGAAAGCAATATGGAGATATCTCAAAAAACTTGGAATGGAACCACCATTTAACCCAGCTATCCCACTCCTTGGTTTATACCCAAAGGTCTTAAAATCAGCAAAGTATAGGGTTGCAGTCACATCTATATTCACAGCTGCTCAAGTCGCAATAGCTAGATTGTGGAACCAACCTAGATGCCCTTCAATTGAAGAATGGATAAAGAAACTGTGGTATATATGTGGTATATACACAATGGAATATTACTCAGCCATAAAGAAGAATAAAACTATGACATTTGTTGATAAATGGGTGGAGCTGGAGAATATCATGCTAAGTGAAATGAGTCAAGCCCAAAAAACCAAAGGCCGAATGTTTTCTCTGATCACTGGATGTTGATACATAACGGGGGGCAGGTATTGTGGGGGGATAAGAAAAGAATGGAGGAAGTATGGATGGTGTAGAGGAAAATGGGACTAGAGTGGGTGGGGGAAGGAAAGATAGTAGACTGAGACAGACAGTATTACTTCTTATGCTTTAGGAGTCTTTTTAAGGAAGTCAGTTCCTAAGTCAACATGGTGGAGAGTTGGTCCCATGTTTTCTTCTAGTAGCCACAGAGGCTCTGGTCTAATACTTAGATCCTTGCTCCACTTTGAGTTGTGTACAGGGTGAAAGATTTTCAATTTCATTCTACTACATATGGATTTCCAGTTTTCCTAGCATCATTTATCCAATGTATGTTTATAGCACCTTTGTTTAGTATGAGATAACTGCATTGATGTTGGTATGATTCTAATCCAGGTATCCCACTCCTTGGTTTATACACAAAGGACTTAAAATCAGCATACTACGGTGACACAGCAACTTCAATGTTGATAGTAGCTCAATTCACAATAGCCAAGCTATGGAACTGACTTAGGTGCCCTACAATAGATGAATGGATAAAGAAATGTGGTGCATATGCACAAAGGAATATTACTTAGCCATAAAAAAGAATGAAATTATGACATTTGCCTATAAATGGATGAAACTGGAGAATATTATGCTAAGTGAAATAAGCTAGTCCCAAAAAACCAAAGGCAGAATGTTCTCTGTGATATGTGGATGCTAACTCACAACAAGAAGGGGAAAAATTAGAAGTTCATTGGATTAGATGAAGGGGAATGAAGGGAAGGGAGGGGGAATGGGAATCGAAAAGACAGAATGAATCGGACATTTCTTTACTATCCTTGTATACGAATACACAACCAATGTAATTCCATGTCTTATACAACCACAATAATGGCATTTTAATTAGAACAAGTTATGCTTACTCTATATATGTGTAATATGACAAAATACATCCTACTGTTATGTATACCTAGAAAAAGCAAGTTAAAAAAAAAGAATTTCAAAGTTTTACTCCTAGAAGAGAAAGCACCAGTGACTGGGGAAGCAATGGAAGGCAGTACCCTTATCTCAGACACCTTCCACAGTGGGATCCCATGGCCTTGATGCAGATGTTAGAACCGTTAAGAACCCCGGAAGGTCCTTAATAAAGGGCAAAGGATATTTTTACATTGTCTATGCAAAGAGCAAAAAATGTAATCTATGTTATTAACATTTCCACCTAAACTTTCTTCTTAGCTCATTCAGTAGAAAGAACATTTAATGCAAAGAGCATTGATGAGTGATATGTCTCCTACTAATATATTATTGGTGCTACTATCCCTACTACATATAAAACTATTATCAAAGAATGGAATAGTTCTAATATGAACTTTAACTAAAAATTTTAATTTAGAAACATTGTCTTCAGTGTGCTTACATATGCATACAAGAACTTGATAGTTGAAACTCATGAAATTTTAATTCTATAGCTTTCACATTTTATATTTAGAAGTCTATAAAAATGCTTTGATACCACCTTCAGGATTTAACTTCTCTGTATTCATCGCTTATTATATTCACTAATATTAGAATTATCAAGTTGTGTTTCTTGTATTTAATCCTAAAATGAATATCCATGCAAGTAACTTTTTCTAAATTGAGTTATTTTCCTATATTTTTAAGAATATTTATTTCAACTAATAAGTAAAAATTATATATATTTATGGTGTGCCACATGATGTTTTAATGTATGAATTTTGAAACTGCTAAATCAAGGTATTTAACAGGGCTGGTGATATAGCTCAGTTGGTAGAGTGCTTGCCTCGAAAGCACAAGGCCCTGGGTTCAATCCCCAGCACCGCAAAAAATAAAACAAGGTATTTAACATATACTTATCACCTCGCATACTTATTTTGGGGGAGTAAAGACATTTAAAATCCAGTTTTCAAATATGCAATATGCTGATATTAACTAGTCTTAGCAATGTACAAATAATCATATGTATTCACACAGTTTTGTTTCTCCAAAAAAGTTAATATAAGAAGATAATTCAACCTCTTTCCTTATGTTAAATTCTTAGAGGGAAATAATTAGTATGAATGTATCTACATACTTTCTGATATTTCCATACACATTTCCAAGAATGCTTTGTCAGAACCACAATGCTATCAGTAGTTTATGATTGCTAGTTTACTCAAGTCTCCTCATATCTGTTGCTACATGTTCCAACCCTTGCTGATTTAAAAATATAAAACTTTGTTTTTTAATTTATTAAAAGCCATTCTAGAAAAAATTTTGAAATATATTATTTTCAAGTGTTTAGTTATATAAGTTTTATTCTCTTTATTCTATTTTTATTTTTATACTTACATACAAGACACGCGCATTGTGTCTACAATCAAAAAATAAAGTAATCCTGTAAAATTTCTTTTACAACTATTCTAAAAATAATCACATCATTTTTTCATATTTGTTATTTGTTAAACTAAACAATGTTGATTTCATCAACCTGCATATTGTCATATAATGAGGAAAAAATAATGTTATTTTAGAACTACAGAAAAAAAGTGAAAGGAACAACCTGGGAAAACACTTTTAACAAGATAGATTTTAGGTAATGCCAGAGAATAATACATGTATTCACATATCTGAAAACAGATACCTCCCACAGTTTTATTTTTATGGAAAATTTCTTTTTTCAGCAGATGTGTTTTTGCACTGCCAAACTTGTAAAGCAAAGCAGCTTATCTTTTTGTAGAAATAAGCATATTCAGTTTACCACACCGTATAGAACAATGGTATTTTCTAATGTTCATCCTCAGAGAAATAAGTTGGAATAGATAATATTTTGAATTCAATAGAAACAAGAGAAACATTACAGTGAGCATGGACTTTTTAAGCAACATCCAGAGCTCACAATTAAACAAAGCTTTAAATAGATGATTTGAAATCTCTAGTTCTTTTTATGTGTAATTTGAGTCCACTTTCCCTTTGATTGAAAATGCATACTTGTAATTACGTATTTTAATGTACCTATATTATCAGCATCACTGCAAGAAATAACTAAGGAGCAATCTGGCTTCAAAGACATTTATTAGGTAACATCTGAAAATCTACTTTATTGAAATCTAAGTGAAGGAGAAGTCTAAGGTAACATTCCCCATACTATACTGCACATAGCTTGCATGGTCTACTAGACTGTGAGATCTTTGAGGGCAAGAACCATAGCTTTTTAATTATCTTTTCCCACCATTTAGCAGGGTGCTTTTCACAGCATGTGCCCCATGAGTGATTACTGAATCACTGAGAGAATGATGACTAGAGGGTAAATCCCACTCTACAATATATTTCACTGGAATTTCTCCTCTGAGAGATTAGAAACCATCCTTTTGTTGAAATCTGTATAAGAGTTTGTACTTTTTCAAGATTTATTCAGTTTTTAGAGCTAAAGCTCTGTTCCTGATTGCTTAAGTTGTTTTTCAAATATCGTGAAGCTATTTTCACTTATGATGAAAGTTTCCTTAATGGTCTCAATTATAATCATGTAAAGTTTAAAAATCAATGTGGCCTCCATTTGAGAGGTGAACTACACTAGACCACCATGGAACAAGGGCAAATTGGCATTTTGCCAGATAATGAAAGTTAATATAGGGTGTTCAGAAAGTAGTTTTGTTGTTAATTCCTTCCACTTCCACCAGCCCCAGGTGCCAGTCATCTATCCAGGCTCTGGTGAACGATGTTTGTCCCCGTGCATGGCATAAAGGAAACTCAATACCAAAAGTGAGAAATGGACAACTGAAAATACATACCAAAACAATGAGATAGTACTGTACTCCTTTTAGAGTGGACAGATCTAGGAGATTGACAACACCAATGCTGGGGAGGATGTGGAAAAACAGGAACTTTGATCCAGTGGTGGTTGAAATGTGAAATGCTACCATCACACTGGAAGTCAGTTTGTCAGTTTTTTACAAAACTAAACATACTATTTTCTGTACAATGTGCTTCTCAGTGTTTTCCAAATTTCAAAAATGTGCACACATGTTTATCTCACCTTTATTCTTAATTGTCAAAACTCGGAAGTAACCAAGGTCTCCTTCAGTAAGTGAATGGATAATAAACTATGAAATGTCTGAACAGTGGAGCATTATTTATGGTTGAAATTGTTATCAAGTCATGAAAAGAGATGGTGGAAACTTAAATGTATATTAGTCACTGAAAGAATCCAGGGTGAAAAGACTACATACTGTATGACTACAAACTATAGGATACAGTTTGTGGAAACAATTTTTAAAAAATGGTTGCTGGAAGTTAGCTAGAGGGAAAATGAACAGGTGAAGCACATAGGAGTTTCAGGGTAGTGAAATTACTCTGAATAGATGTGTGATGTTAGATACATGTCACCACACATTTGTCCAAGCCCATGGAATACGAAATACCAAGAGTAAACCTTAATGCAATCTGTAATCTTAGGGTGACAAAAACAGTATATTTCCTATGATTAGGATGACCACTGTTGGCCAAATATTGTATGCAAGGAGGCCTTGTTCACATAATGGCAGACCACATTACCTTAGACTGACCTTCTGATAGGTAAACTATACACTCTAGAAAAAATATTAAAAGCAAGTATTTGAAAACATAGGAGAGATGCAAAAACAATTGGGAGTCAAAGGTGTTTCAACAGGGGAAAGAGGTAGCAACACTTGCTGACCTTCAATTTGACAGTTTTCCTCGTAGGACATTGGGATTTGGAGACTGAAATTCAATTAGAAATTATCTATATTATAAATTTGATGTAATAGAGAAAAGATTTAGGGGCCCACAAAGCAATAGATAATTGAGATGGAATATTCAGGGGAAGGAGGAACCATAGAGGAAGGTATTACAGTATTTCCCTTCAAGCATGCTTAGAATCATTGATATGGCTTATCAATCTCATCCAAGTTTACTACTTTAGTTAAACAGCTGCTTTATAGGCACCTAATTTAATATTCATCTTTGCTCACTTTTGTTATTTTTGAAAAGACATATGGTCATATTTAAGGCATTTTATTTTTATAATATATCAGATCTTAATATTGTTAAGTATATTTTGATTCAGTTGAAGATACTGTCCTGTTATACTGGTAACTTTGAGTACCTGAGCAACCAGTGTCCTTGGTTGGGGATTCATATTATACTCATAGAAAGACTAATCTTGGGGATTTTTGTAGTGGCCTTCTTCTCCTTCAAAAGACAGTATGGTATACAGGAAAATGTCACCTAGGCCTGAGTTCAAATCCCAAACCCAATCTCAAACCTCATGACATTTATTAACTATATGTTAAATAAAATACATAAACCACAAAGGACATTACCTGACAGGTGCAAAGTGCTCAATAATTTCTGATCTACTACCCAGTAGTAAGCAGACATTTAACCCCAATTAATTAATTTCATCCCCAAGTTTTTGTGTCAGTTTAACTGGATCATGGGATATGGAAATGACTGGCTAAACATTATGTATGAGTATATCTTTAAGGATGTCTCTGGAAGATATTAGCCTTTGTGATCATAGACTCAGCAAATTGCATGACTCTCCCCAATGTGATTAGGCATCATCCAAGTTGTTGAGGGCCTGAATATAGCAAAAAGATGGAGAAAGGAAGAATTTGCCCTCTCTCTGCCTGACTACCTGAGCTGGGACATCTCCCTTCTCTCTCCCTCATTGCTCCTTCTTCTCAGGCCTTCAGAGTCTTACTAGAATTTGCATCATTAGTGTTCTGGACCTTTGGACTACATCACTGACTTTCCTGGTTCTCCGCCTTGCAGAAGATGGTGTGGAGCTTTTCAGCCTGCACTCCATGATTGCACAAACTGACACTTCATAATCTTTCTCTTCTTATTCATTCTTTGATACCAGAGGGTGAAAGATGAGAGGTTGAAGATATTCAAAAGGGAATAGAATAGCAACTGTTATGGGGTGCAACTTAATAACAGACCATTCACCACTGAGAAGTCCAAATTTGAGAGTCTTTATTAAGCTGGCCAGCTTACTGTCTCACATAATGTCCCCAAAAATGGCTATTGGGAGAACAGCCCCCACCATAGGGTTGCAGGGATTCTCATGCCAAAAAATTGCATCAATCATAAGTGTCTGTTGCTATGATTCAAAATTACAAATTTACATAATGAAATCAACAACAGAGGGGGAAGTGGGTCAAAATGATCCTTACCTAGGTACAAACTAAAGAATGGTTACTAATGGTTACTAACATAGGAATAAATAGAGAACAATTTTTCCTCATATAAGAATCACTATTTTGCATCATTAAACATGTCATGCTAAGTGACTGATGATGGGTACAGAGGCAGGGTGTTCCCATGGGAGGAACTAAGCAATTGCTGATCGGTACAGAGATGGGGCATTCCCATGGGAGAAGCTCATTTCCTCCATAACATGGAGTCTCAGAGCAAACTGGAGTCTGTTTAGTCATTGCCCATATAGCCTGGCCTATAACATTTCTATGGACCCAAATCTGTCAACCTGTCACAGCAACTACATAAATTTTTTTTTAAAAAATCAATGTATATGATGATATACCTGTTATTGTATGAAAGCAACATACATATGTGTAGATGATAATATGGTTATTTTAAGGCTTTATTTATTAATCTTAATTAACTAAATTAACTAGATTCTAGAAACTAGAAATTCATGTATCTTCTGGAAAAAATAGTCTCAATAATTCAAATTTTGATCATTTGCTACGACTTGCTAAGAAAAATCAATTAATTTATTCATATGTATTGATATTTTATTTTTTATTCTACCTCTTTGGTCTGAAAATTTGATAACATATATAATTTTTAGTGAGAAAAATCAGTGTTATGTCTTTGATTCTTTTAGTTCCCTTTGCTATGAATTTGATGTTTCTCTACTCCCTTTTCAATGAGAATACCTGAGTCACCTTGTTCACCAGAAAAAGATGGATGAGTAGGAGTTTGCTTTCTTATCCATTATTGAACACACATAAGTTTCCCTTTTTGGAGCACATTAGGGTAAAGATCAATACAGTACTTAAATCCACTGTCCTATCAGCACCATCAATTGGGTTTATGAAGGAGCTACCTATGCCTTATGTGACAAACACTAACCAAAACTAATCTAAGTCCAATTATAGTGCATTGAATAAAGGTTTCTCACTTACCACTAGACTAAGTGCCTGATTAGGCCAACATCATGATGTAATATGGAAACAAATGGATACTTCTAGCTGCATTCAACCCATCTTTAGACACACTACTTAGACTAAAGAAAACTCAACACTTTGTTGGTATATTAAAATACAAATATTGATCTTGGCAGAACAGAATTATAGACTCTCGGGTTTAAATGGAACTTGAGAAGTGTAGTTCTAAATGCATAATACTCAAGTGTCCTCCAAAAAATTCAACCAGCTAGCCATGTATTTTATGTGTACAGGTCCTGTGTTCTCATCTGCTCTGCTAGGGAATAACACTTGCTCACTTCTTTTTAATCTTTTGAAACTCCCTTGCTAGATTACTCCTTACACACAATTCAGTGAAGGTAGATACTAATGAATGAATGTGGTCAGTACTTATTAATAAATTCAAGGTAATCATTGTGTTTTTACTGCCCCTTTATGAACTTACTGAGGCTATTCAGTTCCATTCTACACCTTTATTAATTGGGATGTGAAGAATACAAAATAAAGGTGGCAATTTCATTCCCTTACTTCTGAAGGTAAATTAATGCCCTCTAATGCTACATAATATCAATATAATATGCCATAGGTCTCTCAAAAATGTCAACAATAGACTTTTGAAACCTAGAGGTAGGTCTCAAAACTTTTAACTGATTACTAACATACACCTTTCATTTAGAGGTAGGGAAAAAAAAACCTCCAAGGCAGGTTTGTATTTTGCATAAAAAATGCCTGCTCAATCTACCAAAACTATTCAGGGTTTGGGGCATTTTAGTGTTAAAAAAGTAGTCTTGCATAATACAATATATTCTAACAAACTGTTGCCAAATTGTCTGCTAATTTCTTTATTGCTTTTCCCTTAATTTTTCTGTCTGTTCCATGACTCACATGCTCATCCTTCTATTGTCAATCAACTAATCATGGAGTCTGACATATTCAAACTGTCTCTAGTTTTTCTACACCTATCAATTTCCACACATACTGCTCATATTTTATCATTCTCCTCAAAACATTAAGTGGTTTCTCAGATTCAAACCCCCGACATATTTTTCAATGTTTATCTCTTGAGGGTTTAATGAATAAACTCTTTAGAGAAAAGTCCTCATCCAGAATGGCTTTTTATAGCTTTTATCCCAAAATAAATGCTTTGGGGTCGTATGGCTGAGGAGAGGGCATACTAAAGTCATGCATGGAAAAAAATCTTCTTGGATAAGGACCAGGAGAGACCGGCACAGGGGTCATGCCAACTACAATGGATGGATGAATCTCTCAAGGTCCTGTGACTCAGAGTTCTTTGTAGATGCCAGCAGTCTGATGAAAAGTTGGGAAGCAGTGAAGAGCGGTTTTCATGGTGGGCCTAATAAGAATGACAATCTGACTAGATTATCAAAGGAATGACATTGACTTTCAAGATGTGCCTCCTGGAATCTAAGACTGCACTACCATATGTGGCAGAAGAAATGTTATTTTAATTATCATTAGTAATTTCAGTAATTACAAATCTGCAATTAAATATGCAGTTCTAATTTATGTAGTTAACTTTTTTCTTGAGGAGTTTGACTTTAAAGTTCAGCAAAGCTGCCAACCTCCATTTCACAAAAGATTGTCAGTTTCATTATGAACAATATTGAAAATGTTTATCAGATGTACATTGAAAAGAAACATCTATTTATAACACAAAGAACTGGTGCAATTTAGCAAGCTGAACTTTTTTAAAAGGTACATTTAAAAATCTTTTGTTGCATAATAGTATTGAGTCTATTAAGAGAATTGGTAGAGGAATTTAATAGGAGCTTTTCAGACTGCATTCCATTATCAAAACATTTGGCATAGATGCTGTGACTTTGTAACTGTGTGTGCTCATGGCATTGCCTTATCAAGGAAGCTTCCGTCATTTAAATGCATTTTATTGAATACCAGCAAATAGGTAAATTAAAATAATGGAACTAACTTGTGGTGCTAAAATAAAAGAACTGAAGGTATTGCTTATACCATACAACGTTTAATGGAGTCTGTTATCAACAGAAAAATAAGCAAATTTGCATCATCTTCCTAGGAAACCACTAATTTTTTATCCTTTGTGATCCACTTTTGGTCCAAAAGAGTATTTACAGGACTTGGCTATCTGAAAGCACTTCACATCACTGTAAAACAGACACTCAAAAAGTATATATTATTGAATATTTTAAGTGATAATATATATTGAATTTTCATTTTGAATGTGGCAACTATTTATGTTAATCAACCACTTGTAAATTATTTTTGATATTATGCTTTCTTGTATTCAAAATGTTAATTGAATACTTTGGTGAAGAGTACCCAGTTTTGAAGTTCCAGAAGGGGTTCTATTTAAGATCATTTCTCAGAACCATTAGAATTTCAGCAAGATTGCTGTGTATGTTTTTGTTTTTAGAGACTTACAGGTTGCTGATCAGTAGAATTTCTCTTTTTTAACATTCTCTAGCCTCTCACAGTCACCATAAACACAGTAGCACAGTTCTGATCTACTACGCTTTTCAAATAAAGCAAATGCTAAATAGAGTCTATTGTATTATTTGTGATGATGCTCTTTAGTGTCTTTTCAAGAGTTGTTCATCATTGTAGAAAATCATAGTATTGATGGGAATTTTACTTGTGTATCTGTGTACTTAGGACATAGCTACTTGTTAATTACTCTTGCCAATCTAATACAACACACAAATATCCACCTTCATTTGTAATTGTGGTATTCCAAGTGAGGCTGCTTATATGTGAACATCTAATTGCTTCACAGAATTTTCTAGAATAGGAACACTTATTATGCATGTATTGAAATACAAATTACTTTATTACAACTTTATTTTCTCCTGTTTCCCTTCTGCTTTCAAGGTAAGGTGTTGTATTGACTTTTTTTTAAGGCAAGTGAGCTGTATTATGCATGGATTTCATTTCAAGAAGTAAAATATTAAAAGAGGGCTTATGATGTCTGATAAGGCTAAAAATCAGAGGCCTAGGAGATTCAACAAAGGTCATATTAGTCAGCTTTATTTTCCAAACTATTGCACATCCCCCTAAGGACCTAATTTACAAACACATTAAGTATGCTGAAGGGAGTTAAACATGATTCAGATTACAATAGATACAATAAATATTGAATGAATAAAAAAATGAAAGCAGTGCCTAAGGTTACAAAAGGATGACTTTTTCCCATGAAACTAAGAATCTGTGAATATAAGTTACTAAGTTCATCAAAGTTTTAAATCTCTAGGAAATTAAAAAAAAATTGGATAAAAAAACCCAAGTGTGTAATGCAATACCTATTTGTAAAGAAGGATAGTGATGTAAGATGTCATAAAGGAGTGGGGAGTTAGAATGCCAAGGGTACACTTTTTTGTGTATTTTCTTTTTATCCAAGTTTAAGAAATTGAGATGAATCATTGTTTTGTATCTATGGCACACAAAGAAACAAATGATCCTAGAACAAAGATGAAAATAGGAAGTAGCTCCTGGTCCATTATATCATTCACATGAAGGCAATGAATTCATAATAAATGTGGGTAATAAATCATGCTTTATATTTTTGCTAACGACTCCAGAAAACACAGCTTGTTATCAACTTTTAATAATGACAGCAGAGTTGACATGTTTTCTGTTCACCTAGGTTTTGATTGATGGAAGAGATCAGTGATAATTTTTTCTTATATGTCTATGCTATCTCAGTAAAGCCCACAAAAAATAAAAAAGAAGATTTTTGAGTGTATAACTTTGTTTCTGGTTGGAGGAAAATAAAGAATAAAATTTTAAAAACACTTATGTTAGTGATGCAGGAAAAGGTGCTGAAACCATAGCTGTGATATGGATGTTATGCCAACTTCCAGATTAAGGAAAGAGTCCACATTGCATCACAGGGTTGATTCTGGAATACAGTACTTCATATCGAATGACTTTTCCTTCATCAGAGGTGAGAACATAAGCTATATAGAAAAACCTTAGACAGCAAAATTAAAATTCTGTTCATGTATCCATGGACTTGAATGATGAAAGTGGGTACTTAAAAGAGAAGTTATTTATAAGTTGTATTTACTCATAAATCTGCTGATATCATATGACATGATATATAGTCATTTAATGTATTTAGGCTAGTGAACTCCTATTTGGTGGTGGTAAGACTATGGGAGTTGGGAAAACTCAAATGCATACCATATGCCTGAACATACACACAGATATTCAATCTGCTGATCTGCAATATGGAAGCAAACCATGTGGGAAGATGTCCACATCAAAAGAAATCCAAATGGCAATAAAATCTATAATTTATGAATACCTACAGTATACAATGAGCTTCACACCCTGTACCTCACATAATTCTGACAAGTTAGAACTCAAAAATTGCCTCCTAGGTTTTAAAGAATTAGCTTTCTTTCACCCCTACAAAGAGCATTAAGTGTATATTACTTAGGCTACTGGGCTTAAAGTTCTGCAAGATGGAAATCCCTAACCCATTCCATTCCTCTAAAGACCAGTTATTTCAAAAAATGAAAGGGTTCCACCATATGATTACCTCATGTTGCATTTAATTTATCCTCTTGCTCTTCTGTTGATGCCTCAAGAATCTGGATGCTTTCTATATGAGACATGACAACTGTCATCCTTAAATCTGAGCCTCTCAAATCTTTTGTCTAGCTCCTGGATCATCCCAAATACATAAAGCTAAGGTGCAATGACACTGGAATGCTAGACAGAGAATATCAGTTAGGCTAAAACAATAAAGAAAGAGATATTTAATTCAAATAAATTCAGAAAATAGGAAAGGAAAGGAGTTGGAGTATGAAATTTCCTAGCTTGAATTTCCATAGATTTTCATTTTAGATCAGAGGACTATAGCGGCACTGATTTGTTTTTTTTCTGAAAAAGCCATGACAAAGAAAAAACTTAAATTCAACCCTGCAAGGCTGGCTCTGTTTTTCATTAATTACCAGGAGAAATTCACTTAGCACTGCACCACGATGCAAAAGCACATTATCTCTGCACAATGGCATCACTTATAAATTCAAGAAGACAATATGATTTCTCTGTCTTTATTTCTGTGTTCCTTCTATCCAGTGCTTGCTATCCCCATAGATAATTTGAAAAATCAGAAAGGAAAAATAAATAAGTGGCAATCACAGTTTAATCTTTATTACTTTGTTGAAAATCTTTTCACTGCAGAAACTAGCTTTTTCATACTTTTGAATGAAAACCTGGATGACAATTTAGTAACAAGTGGAAAAGACATTAGAGGGCACCCTAGCCCAACTTTCCACCCAGTTAAGAGCACTAAGTAGGTTGGACAGGAAAAAAGCAAAGTTCCTAGATATTTGTTTCTCTTTGATATGTAAATAATGCTTACCATTCTAAAGCACCAAGGAAGAGAAAAGCAGTCAATAACAAAATTCTCTTCAGAAAAACAACCAATAGTTCCTGCCTTCAAGTCAACAAGCAGCATGAGGACTTTCCCTTGCAGCATGTCATTCTGCCCTAACCTCTCTTGCCCTTTCACACACATCCACGTTAATAGTTCCCCCAATGAGCCATAGTTCCAGTTGTATGATGCAAAGACATGTTCTTTGATGACTTAAAAATGTCCTTCGAAGGCATGTCTGTCCCTGGCCTTCACATTTTCTTCACTTATTCTGTAGGGATCAGTGGAAGGTTATTTATTAATGAGGACTGCTGGCCCAGGAACTTGTTATCTTCTTGTATCTGAATGAATTTATTAAATCATTCCCCTCAATTGATAGGGTGTGTGCAAATGTTAAGCTTGGGTTAAATGATGCCATTAGCAGATGGCACTGACACAGGCATGTTTTACAACCCGTGATGTAGCTCTTGGGCCCATGAGTGATCTACAGCAAAGAAGTAAAATGTTAGCGTGATGCCTTTGAATAGGTCACAACATAGTCAGAGAATGACAAATGAAGATGAGCCATCACCTAGTTAGCACCCAGAAATGATCCTCAGCTAGGCTAATTCATCTGGCCACAGACAAATAATAGAATTTCTTCTGCCTACTTCTCAAGTGCTGACACTTTTGTCTTAAATGTGAAAGGCTAGGAAATTGGATTTTAGGAATTGAAGAAAAGACATTCAGTCAAAAGAAATGATAGCCTAATATAGGTTGCATGGTGCATACATTACTGCTATGGAGCCAGCACCAGTCCACACCTCATTGATTCCATTTATACATTACACGTTGTACTAACGCTTAACTGATTAAATCTAGGAGTACAATCCTGAACATAACCAACCTGAACGAGCATAGCACCTTCACCAATATTTTAGATGTAGTTTACATTTTCAAAGTTGTCTCTTAAGATTATCAAATTACTTTGAAATTAATTTTGGTTAAGCTCTAACTTTTAAAATTAATTATCAAAATAAAAAAGTAATGCTTTCAGATGACTTAATCAGATTTGCTCTAAATATTCCCTAAAATAAAAATACTTTTACATATATAATGAAGATTTTATTTTATATATATATTCTTGAATTTGTAAGAAAATTAGTGTTAGTAAACACAAATATTGACTCTGTACTTGTTTAAAACTACTCTTGGCTCTGGTGAAATGAAGTAAAGTATAGAAGAAAAAATGAAATTGATTTTTTTTCTGTTGCTCACTAAATTTTTTAATATAAAGTTCCACATAAATCAATGTTTTATTTTACAACATATCCTCCATGCTAATTGCTACATATAGCATGACACCTAGTTAAAACATTTGTTATTTATGCACTATACATATTGTTCAAAGTGAATCCCCTTTAGACAAGTTCAACATTATTAAACCACTTAATCTACTTGAGAACAATTAGAAAAGAGAAGCCTCAGAGAAGCATCTAAGATATAATGCTTCCTACATTCAGAAACATTTTTCGAATATTCAAATGTAAATCACAGAAGGGTAATAAAGGGAGAAATGAAAGATTCTGTTTTATCAAATTTTAATATAGAACTATGGATAATCTAGTAGCTTTTATTGACATGATTATTTTGATCATCGCCACAGTACTCAATATGAGCAGCATGGTGTAGGAGGAGTGTAGACTCATTAATCAAATGGCTCTGATTAGAATTCCAACATCAAATATTAGTTTTTGTTCAAAGCTTCAGTATCATTATTTGTAAAAACAAACGAAACTAGAATTATGGTGAATGTTAAATAGATATTGAATACAAAAGATTTCACAGTGTCTAGACTCATCAATGATTTAAATAATTCAGTTTTACTCTAAATCTTTATAATTATCTGATGTCTTCAAATTATATATTTTGCTGCACAATTCCATTCAAATTGTTTCCTAGTTTAGTCATTCTCAGAAATATTTCATTTTGAATCAATTATTTTTCAAGTATTATCTATAATTAAACAATTGGGTATAGAAATAATATATAATATACATGTAAAGGACCAGAAAGTGTAGTAATTTATATGGAACCATAATAAAATAGTATAGATAACTCATTTTCAAATACATTCTCATATAATTCATTTCTTTTCTCATTTGCATCCAGATACAAAACTTGTGGGCATATGAATTAAAGACTCATCACTACTTACCTTTAAGTACATAGCATTCAGTGTTGCTTTTTCTTTGTGTTTGTGTATGTATGTATGTGTAATTTATAAACTGCATACATCTGTGTAAATGTGTGTACATTCTGAATTACAGAGCATCATCAGCTCTCTTCTATTCAACTGTATAAACATATCATTAATATTTTTTCCATGTGACTGGAGATTATTTTAAAATACGTAGAGTTCAAACATAACTTCTTAACAATCTGATTCCAGGTGGTAAAATTCCCACTCTCATCTAGCCAGAATAAAGTTTAGATATGGTTAAGAATCAATATTGCTTTGGGAAAAATTGAATGTTTTAAAAAATAATTTGTATTTTGCAAGAAAAAAGACTGTCAAAGACAAGAAACACCAAACAATTAAGAAGATATTTTTATTCAGGTTCTTGCAATGGGGAGAATGTTCAGTAGTGGAGAACATCTCAAGGAAAAGGAAGGAAGCTGGGGCCTTGCAGAAGTGAAGAAATTGGGAATCAAAGAAGGTCCTCCTCTCAGAGTTTTATGACAAAGAATGACAGAATCATATGAGGGAAGAGAGGTTTGGCAGTTTGCCTTTTCTTGAGCACAAAAGGTAGAAGTTGTTTTAGCCATCAGTCTTTTCCTGAAGTATAAGACTTGAGTAAAATCAAACTTTGTTAGGCCTTATCAACATAAGCATAAAAAGGGAGAAGCTATAAATTTGTGAAAATAGCTAAAGCTAATCTGGATAATGTTGGTCAAAATAGATGTTTTTCTTAATTCAGCACAGAGATGATAGGGAATCAATATCAATTATGTTAGTAATCCTACTCACAACCAAAATGCATTATCGCAAATGTAGTCAAGTCTCATTATCATTTAAACTTCAAGTCTATGGGTCTACTCTCTTTTGTAGCATAGCAGGATTTAGCGCCCATTTCAAATTTTTCATTCCTCTGCATTTAGATGTCAAAGGGGGAAGAGAACCAATTAGCAATTACAAGTTTTCAAGGAAAGTAAGGAAGAGGAGTTTCTTGTTTCATTTAAACTAACACAGGAGTCTGTACAATGGTTTTCAACCTGGTCTTATCTAACGGCACGCCATCTTACCTTGTCCACAGACCACTGCCCAGACCACTCCCAGTTATTCCCACAGTCATAATAATACCATTAACCACTTCAAGCTCTTACCACCATCATGAAACCAATTGTCACAAACACAGAACTTTCTCTCAATTAACTTTCAGGAGACTTAATATAATGACACATTTTGACAAGACCTCCTGAAAGCTCAGGAAAAATAAAATGGTGTGAAACTGAAGAGTAAATTCAAACTACTGGACTGAGGCTATTTCCTCTCTACTGAAGGCCACCCTATTTAACTTTTGAGTCCTTTGGAACTGATAAATAGCTTGAAGATGTATCTTAATATATGTCTGGTTTTCTTTATTGCTTTCTGATCAAACTTCTCCAGGGACTTTAAAGCACTTACTGGTCAATTGCTCTACATAATCCATATGGGATCCATAGGGCTCAATTTTCTTTTCTCAGAGTTCTCCATTCCAACAGTTATTCAAACCTATGTTAATTAGGATCTGATAGGGTACTCACTGCAATATAACAACCCCCAAATTGTCATGGTTGAATATAAATTTTAAGCCTCAATTAAATCATATGTCCTTCCTGGTCCCCTCATAATTCTGTTGTATATTATCCTCATGGCGCAACCCCAACTGATGGAATTGCCATCAACTAGAATAATGTTGATCTCCAGAGGCAAAGAACAAAAAATCTCCTGGGAAAATTTTTACCCAGAAGAAATTCAGTGTACATTTGCATTGACTAAAGACATTCGCAAGATCTTAGCAAGGTGAAGGGGTCTGTCAGAGCACAAGTTGCACTGGACAAGTTAAACAGGGAAAGACAACTTTATGTGAGACTATTGCAGTAGGGGAAGGAAACAGAACTCAGTCTGAGCTCAACTCCACTGGAACCAAGCACTGGAGAGTATTTTTTAAGAGCAGGGAACATAGGCCATCTGTTTGCTGAGTTTACCTAAAAAGGAAAAGTAAACCATCTTTTACCTCTCAGGTCAGGAGATAATTTTACAACTTGCAACAGGGCACCTGTTAGCAGTCTTTGCAGTGGGTTCTTAACCTTCCATAGAAACTAGGAAACAGGGGCACTAGAGTTCCCAGGTCCATGAGAAAGACATTCATAGTTTGCCAAACTGGAAGAAGCTTTTTAAAAGATTTACATGTCAAAGAGGAAAAGAACTAATTAATTATTACAAGTTTTCTAAAGTAGAGGCTCTAAGGAAAAAGAGGCCAGGAGCCTAGGGGCAGAAAGAAAAAGCCAGTTTGAAATTTAGTCTAGCTGAGAAAGTCTTTGACAGGTCAGAAAGCTGCATTCCTAATGCTAGTCTGGAAGAAAACTGGATCTTCTAGGTGGATATCAGTGTGCACCACCCACACAGAAAAATTCCCATATTGTCGGATGATGTGCCTGTAGTATGCGCATATTGAACCTCTTTTAAATTCCCATGTCCATCATTGCTAGCAAGGAGCTTCTGTTGACTTCAATGGCAATAAAGCCATTAAAAGATGGGCAGGCAACTCTATCGAGACGCAACTCTAACCAATTTCACCTATCTACTTGGAAGAAAGTGTGTAAGCCTTTCCTCCATTGGTTGTGCCAAGTATAAAATCCTTGATAAATCTGACCTGAAGTCAACTGACTCTCTGTCAATGATACCCACTCACAGCCAGACACTAAATCTTTCTCTTATTCTGGCAGAAATGGTTCCTAGATCCAATTTAATGCCTCAGAGAAACAGACCCACCCCTGCAAAATAATCCATACAGGTACCTCAGTAATCATGGCTGAGGAATCCCTGGAATCAGTTATGCTAAATCCTGTACCAACATCACAGCCCCTTCCTGAACAGTTTTAATTGAATTCCAGTGTACTGCCTTTAATAAATTCCTACTTAACAGTAAAATCAGACTCTAGTTTTTACTCTTAACTCCATAAACCCCAGCAAGGGGGAGGGCATTCATAGGCTAATTAAGGTGGTAAAGGCTAATTAAGAACTTGTCAGCTCTGTCTACGCTTATGAAAATTTGCAGACCTATGCCTAAGAAGTGTTTAGTAAATGATAGATTTTGCTAGATCTTGCTAAGGAATCAAGGACTGCAGCAGCACAAGCACCTGATCTGAGCTGGTAAAATATGTTATTCAGTCTTAGGGAGGTTCGGTGCCTTCAGCAATAGGCCTGAGTTCCCTTCTTAAGTTCTCTACTGGAAAACTACATATATTACCTGCTAGTTACATCTAAAGGAACCCATCTCTGCCAATAGAATCTGGGCCGCTATGTGTCCTGCCAGGTAATTCTCTGAAGTCACTATTATTCTTCTGATGCCCTTCAAAATTACAGAATAAAAAAAAATTAAATACACTAAAAACAAAGAATGACCTAATACCTCTAGAGATGTTGGTAGTTCTGGAGGTATAGGCACTCTGATGTTTCAAATGTTGTGATATTAGGGGTTTTCTCTGGAAATTTTCCATTTCATGTATTTTATTAACATACAGTATATGCCTAAGATTCAGTTGAAAATCACAAAATAGGAATGATTAAAATGCCTGATGCCCACCAAAATTGGAAAATAAATATTGTATCTGTTGCCTGATTCAAAGTTTTGAAGAAAACTTGGCACCTCAAATTTCTTTAGGTGGGCAACACTATATTCTTGTGTTTCAAAAAGTATACCATAAAACATTATCCTGGTCCTATTAACAGTAACCTTTCTACATTGAATACCTATATGCATTTAATACCTGAATACTCAGCTGAAAAAGATCACTATCTATATCTCTTACTTTGTCTCTGCTTAAGCAAACCAAGGCACGCCCACCACAACCGTTTACTACTCACCGTCAATCAGATGGAGGCTCCTTACACTACTGCTTTTCTTCTCAACCCTCAGTGGGATGCATCAGCCCTCCTCAGAGTGCCAAAATGTCACTGTCAGAATACTGTTAGAACACTGAGTCACTGTTCTGACAATGTCCTCATCTGGTGGTGACCAGTCATTGGTTTCTGATGCCCTTCTGGTCTTTGTTTTCCACATGATGACTAGGGATTTGTTTATGATGCAGTAATCGGACCAGAATCTTTCCACCATTGTTTACTTTCCGGACTGTGAATTACATGCTCCCATGAAGGAGTCCAAATGTTCCTTTATGAACTGTAACTACTTATCTCGGCATTGGAATGATGCTCAGCCTCTTGATCACATTCAAGACATTCAGATAGGAGTCCAAAGAACAAGAAGCATTCCCTTCAGTGCAGAGGATAGCAAACAGACTTCAGAAATTTAAAAAAAAAAAAGAAAGAAAACAATTAAAGTCCACTGTTGTATTTCAAGTTTAAAAAATGTCAGATGATTCTTTTGCATTACTGGAGTAGTAAGAGAAGGAAGTGGGCTGCAGTGTCTTTTCCCTGATCAGACTTCCAGTCTCTAGGTAATAGAGGTTTTGCATATTTTATTTGAGCATTTCAATTTTATATCTTCATTTCCTTGAGAAAAACCAGTGCTTTATGCAAGTGTTTTGTAATTTATGCAAATTTGCCCTAAATTTTTCATTCTATTTCTCAAGAGTTACAGAAAAGGAAGAGGAAAAGGGAATGAGACTTTTCTCACTACCTCAATCCACTCAAAACTTTCACAGAGAAGCAGGAGAAACATCTTTCATTAAAAAATGGTTTGGACAAGCTAGCCCTGAGCATTTTCTTACTTACTCAGATAGCAAATCCAGGGAGTTTTATAAATCAATTCACACCAGAAAACATTCACATTAAATCAGCCAAGCCTTCTCCACCATTCATAACTCAACTTTAATCAAACTAGACTTTGAGTGATTAAGCTCTGTTTAGATGAAAGAAAAAAAAACTAGAAAGAAATTGGCTCTCTTTCTTGATATTAAAAAAATCTATCTTTAACCTATCTCTGGGAATTTGTTTTAAGGGAAATCTGGCAAAGTTTAAAGATAGAGATATATAAACGTTTATTGTTCATTTATTATAATAGTTAAAAATGGATGTAATTATATTAATAGGTAATACTATAATATTATTTGCTAACCCTAACTTAACACCGTTTCACTCATTCAACATTAATTAACTCACTCTTATTAATCCACACATCTCACTTGTTTGGTTTCAGAATCTATGCTCTTAACCCTCCCACCTCTCTGTCCCTCAAGTGTACAATTAGAGTGCACATTCAAGACCTCCAAGACAACACAGAATTATTACTTGGGGAAAAGATAGTATACCAGTTGTGGAGCTATTGGCTGAAAAATTAGCATCAAAAAAAAAGAAAAGAAAATCTAGTTTGCCTTTGCACAATTATAATAAAGAACAAAGACAGGGCTATTTTAGAAATAGAGTCAATAAGCATGAAGATGGTATTCTCAACAATAAAAAACCCATATATATATATATATGTGTTTATATATATATATATATATATATATATATATATATACACATGCACACACACATACGGTTTTTTGTGTATGTATATGTATACATACATACATATATATGATTTATGACTCACACTGTAGGTCTCAAGTTCTAAAAATATATTTTCTTCAATACTTTGTGACTCCCACCCCTACCAATGGTTCATTTTGTGTTCAAATTGCCTGGGCATGGAGTACCTAGATATTTGATTTGACATTATTCTGGTTGTGTCTGTCTGACTATTTCTGGATGAGTGTAGCTTTTTAAATGATAGATTGAGTAAAGAGTATGGCCCTCCCCAGCATTGGTGGGTCAATACATGGAAGGCTTAAATAGAACAAAGAAAGCTGAATAAGGAAGAAGAATGCATTTCCTCTCCCTGGGTGTCTTCCAGTTGAGATATCAGTCTTCCCCTGACTTCAGATTCAAATGCCAACTGGAACTCAAACCACTACCTCCCTAATTCTCAGGCTTTAAAACATGGGCTGGAGCTCTAACTTTGGCTCTTCTGAATCTTCAGGTTGCTGATGTGGGTTTTGGGTCCTCTCATCCTACATGACCAAGTAAGCCAATTTAAATCTTTCATATTCTATTGGTTAGTTTCTCTGGACAACCCAGACTAATATAGCCCTCAAGTAGGAATGCTAGATATCTTACATATTACAACCCAGTAACTGAGGAACTGAGACCTTGGCATTGAGGTGAAGGCACTCTAGACAGGACGTGTATCTCTCTTAGTAAGTTATAAGGCTGAATATAGTTTAGAGCAAATCAATAAGAATAAATGTTTGTTGAGATATATCATAGGTTTAAAAATAGTACAATCCAAAGTATTATGTTTTTTTTCTGTGTAACCTTCTCAGTTACATCTAGTGTAATTTTTGAGACAAAAAATGAATAATTATATATACACATATATGCATACATATATATTATATGTATGTATGTATATATGTATATGTGTGTATATATAGATTTTCCTATACTAATGTTTTATCTTATCCTCTCCCAGAGAGAGAGACAGAGAGAGAGAATGAATTAATGAAGTACCCCCTGATCCCCTGATCCTTTTCCTTGGTTACCCCCATGTGTTGTATACACTTTTCTCTGGGCCATTGGTCTAAAATAAGTGGGAACATGCTGAAAATTAGCATGACTCCCCTTTAATAGAGAAAAACAATTCAACAAGTATTGATATGGTATATTGGTTACTGATAAAATATCTATGATTGTTTTTAGAAAACTGGTGCCCTACCTTACCCATGCTCCAGAGAAAATGAAGAAAGAGAGAGAGAGAGAGAGAGAGAGAGAGAGAGAGAGAGAGAGAAAGAAAGAGAAAGAGAGAGAATGAGCTGGAGAATTCAGGGGGATAATCAAAGAATTCACTAGTTTCAAGACAAAGTATCAACAAATTAAAATTCATTATCTAAACCAACAATAGCTAAGAAAATTAACAGAAATTAAGAATTTTAGTTAGCAACTGTTTTTGGTTGACAAAATCTTAAGTATATAATAAAGCCTTTTTTTCTCCAAAATGAATTTCTCAAAAATTAATTCTAATTGTGATTTCCTTTCTATAGTTGAAAGATCAGTGGGTCTTTTAATGTGTGCTCTTGTCCTTGAAGACGAGAAATAGTATTTAAGAAAAAGATACTGGAAATTCCTCTTTCTGCAAAATAGAGTTCACACTTTTGAGAAGTCAATGCTCCTATCTATAATTCTTATCAAAAGTTTAAAAACAAGGAGGACAAAATATTCATGCTAAAATTCAGTGAGATCCCAGATTTTTAAAAAATTTGGTGCCTATTGGCTCTTTTATGGGAACATTGTAATTATCTAGTGGGAATCATTATGCCATATTGACATATGCACATGACACAATTTGATCAATCTCATTTCCCAGTACCTTTCCTCTTTCCCCCTCCCTCCCATTATATACTTGGTCAACTTTACTGATCTCCCCTCTTTTATTGAAACTAATAGATCTTAAAAGTTCATATTTTAAAGTTCTTTCAGAAGTTTCTAGTCCTAGGAAGAGGAACTCCGTGCTGAGTTGGGGAAAGCAGAGTACAGTAGTTCATGATTGTACTCTTCAGTTGTTCTGCATACATAGTAGGATTGTACAGCCCTGCCTTCTTAAAATTAAATGTGGCCATGTGACTTGTTTGGTCAATCAAATGTGCTTTGAATTTATTATGACTATCACCAATTCACAAATGCCTGGTTCATTGTCTTTTCTGCTTTGACCCTGGCAATGTTGTCAAAAAGGAGGTTTCATCCACTTCCACCCCTCTGTGACCATATTTAGCAAACATACAGAACACCAAGCTATATATAAGTTTGAGATAAACAAACTAATGTTATAGTATGAGAAAGTTCCTGTAATATTTGGGACACATCTATAGTAAAAGTATATCCATGGTTTATCTGAAACTGATACTTAACTATACTTCTTGTCTTATAATCTGACAACTGAACTCTCATTCAGCCTCATCCCCAAATATGTAGATTTCATAAAAAATAAAGGTATTGAGTTAAACTGTTTATGTTTAGGATAATTTTCTTTTAAATTTTACAGTTTATCTTGACTAAACACAAAACATTACTCTATCACAGGTTGCTATAGGAATTACTAAGATTTTTCTGGTATTGCTGATAGCTTTTCTTGCAAATTTATATACTCTCCATTTGCCTTTTTAAAACAGAATTTAAAGTTTTCTATTATATAGGTAAAAGGGAAAGTTCTATGCCTTCTCAGAAGGTGCCTATAGGCTTCCATTTCAGTGTAAATAATGGCTTTGCAAATGGAAGAAATGATATTTCTAATCTGTCGGTGACAAAAAGATATTGAAAAACTTACTGAGAGTCATGCAACCTTTCTGGGCATGCAAAAAGGATTTAAAACAAATAGTAGCAACAACAGCAGCAACTCTGATGTAGAGAATGAGATCACCAAATAGGGAACTTAATCAAGTTTTGCTTAAATATCTGTCAAATAAATAGAAAAGACTGGCTCAGCCAAGAGAAGCAATTAGAAATATCAAGTTTGCTCAAATTTAATGCTCTGAACTATTAATAGCAAGTCCAAAGCCTCCGGATTTCTAGCAAGCATTTGAGACAAATGGTAGTATCTGACCCTCATTCGTATTATTCTGTGTTCCTGACGCTAAAGAATATTAAAATGTGATCTCATCTAACTACTTTGCAAATATTAGGGAAGCAAAGATCTTCCTGTAAACATGGAGCAAGGTGGCCTCTACTAATTATTTCCCATTTGACGGAATCAACATTTTTCATTCCTTCCACCCATAACAAATTATTTCCTCTTACATGCAAAGTAGACAACATACCCCTAAGGAGAGGAGAATTTAAGATTTGATCAAAATTTTGCAGATTCTTCAAAAAATATAGCATAATAACCTGTCAGAATCAGACTCAATAACTACTAGATTCAACCATCCCATGTGACATATTATCTTTTAAATGACAGTGGTCTTTCAAAGTTGTGGTGAGTAGAAATGTAGTCTAACATGTTTCAATACATAAAAGACCCAAGGAAGAGTTTTGTACCCAAAACTGCTAAATATGTAGAGCGTTGTCAGTTTGCTTCAGACTCTTGCCTGGCACTAGAAAACAGAAGCTGCATCTTCTCCCCCAAAACAAGAACAGTATGCTTTCGTTTTCTAGCACCTAATGTTTTATCCTATATGTACCCCTCCTTATTTAAATACACAGCAGGGGTTATATTCTTATTGAAGGTAGAAGAAGCATGTTTGTCATTAAGTTTCATATTTCCCAAATAATGTCTTGAAAGAAAAGACTAAGATGTGCTTCATGATTGATATGTATTTCCCTTAAGTGTGAACATGTTAATTTCTCCATTTTTTGAGGAAGGTATCAGCATACCCAAAATTACATTTTCATTAGATCTTTGGTGTTTTTTTCTATCCTTGTGGGAAGACATCCTTATCTAGCAGAATCAGACAGTTCCTTGTCTGGTTCGCTTAAGAGAATGGTTCCCCTAACTCCACCCTATTCTGTCCATCACAGAAGAAGCTCCTCCCAGTCTTGGCCCCCTTTACCTGTGTGTCTATAAACAAAAGAGAGTTCCATGTTGTTTTTGTTAGGGGCCAGAGCAGGAATGGCCAGACCCCTCCTGCCCCCTCTCATTTTAAAAAGACTATTGGCTCTGGTGTGTTTATTGAGTAGATAAGTTTATGGGTAACTGACTGATAAACAGCCAACATCATCCTCCAGGAGTTAACCCTTTTCTCATTCATGTGGGACGTGGCTGAGAGAACCCAACACATCCTCATTATTAAAAAGAGATTTTTAAATGAACTGCTTCAGAAAATTTCATGTGCTATTTCTCAATTTTGGCTGGATATATTTGTTCTTTTGTTCATTCTAGAGTTTGGAAGGAAAAAAAAAACCACATCTTACAACTTTTACTTTGTAATTTATTTTAACTTTTACTTTAAAATTTACCTATTTACTTTGTAATTTTGTCTACATTTTAGAAAAAAATGAGATGATTATGATCCACATATTATTTTATGTCCTGCTTTGGCAATTATAAAATTGCAAACATGTTCTATATGCATAAATGTTTTCCATAATGTACTTTTTATTTTTTTATTTTTTGATACTAGGGATTGAACTCAGGGGCACTAGACCACTGAGCCATATCCCCGTTCCTATTTAACATTTTATTTAGAGACAGGGTCTCACTGAGTTGCTTAGTGCCTCACTTTTGCTGAGGCTGGCTTGGAACTTTCCATTCTCCTGCCTCAGCCACTTGAGCTGGGATTACAGGCACGCTCCACCACACCCAGCTGATAATGTACTTCTTAACAACTAACTTCCCCTTTGTGGATGAACTATAATTTATTTTTTAAGTTCCCACTGCATGATATTTAGAGTTGCCAAATTTATGAAATGAACTAGATAGCAAAAAAATTCTTGCAGATAGGTCTTTTTCAGGTGTGGAATTGTATCATTAGAACCAACCGGAAAAATATGTAATAGCTGAATCTGTGGGCACACACAAACTAAGATTTTTGATCCATAGTCCAGTGCTTTTACCAATTTAAATTCCTAATTTAAAATAAGAAAATTTATCCCCATTACCTACAACTTTTAACTTTTCATTTTAATTTTTGTTATTTTGTTAGGGTAAAATGTTATTAACTATAATTATCATGTTTTTTTTTTGAGTTTGAACATTTTAAATTCCTGTGTAATCTATATTTTACTTTTCACAATTATATAAGTAGACCTTCCATAGACATCTTAATGGTTAATACAATTTTTTACATTATAAATATTAATGTTTTTTCATAAAGTAGACATTATATTTCAATTTATTATGTGCATGCTAGTTCTGTTTATGGTATTTTATTCATACTATTTTAAATTTTTATCAAATTAATTCATAAAAATGTAATAGTCAAATAATTTTATAGAAACTAATAGTCAAAAACATTCCCCTGAAGAGTCACCTGCCAACATTTTTATATATTTTGATTCTGATTGTTACCACTCTAGCTCTATGTAAACCAGTAACTCCTCTATTTCTTTCTTTATCAATGTTAGGTATTAACTACTAGTCCCACCATGCTGGGTAACAGTTTCAGTCACATATTTCCCTTTTTCTTCCTCCCTCCTTCCTCTTCTTCCTCCTCCTCCTCTTCCTCCTCCTCCTCCTCTTCCTCCTCCTCCTCTTCTTCTTCTTCTTCTTCTTCTTCTTCTTCTTCTTCTTCTTCTTCTTCTTCTTCTTCTTCTTCTTCTTCTTTTCTTCTTCTTCTTCTTCTTCTTCTTCTTCTTCTTCTTCTTCTTCTTCTTTTCTTCTTCTTCCTCCTCCTCCTCCTCCTCCTCCTCCTCCTCCTCCTCCTCCTCCACCTCCTCCTCCCCTTCCTTCCTTCCTTCCTTCCTTCTTTCCTTTCTTCTACCATGGATTAAACCCAAGGACATTAAACCACTGAGTCACACCCCCAGCCCATTTTTTATTTTTAGACAGGGTTTTGAAAATACCCTGAATATTGAAAAGAAGCTTAGGGCTTCACTAAATTGCTGAGGCTGGCTTTGAACTTATAATCTTCCTGTTTCAGCCTCCCAAGCTGCTGGAATTATAGGTGTGCACCACTGTGATTGGCCCTCTTCCCTATTCTTAAAAATAGCTAGTTACATTATTATTTTTATCCAGTCATTGATGACCTTTGTTCTTTTAAATAATAACCTTTCTTCCTCTATTTATCTTTCCATTACCTTTATTCAATATCTCAACTCTCCTCCAGGTAAGATGAAAAAATGAGCAATTCCAAGCTTTCCTCCAATTCACTCCCTTTTTATCTCTTATTTTTCTAGCTACATTCTTAATTTTGCAAATTTATTGAAGATGTTAGAGTGCCCTTACAACCATAATTATGTCTTCCACACTACCATGAAACCAATTTGCTGTGTTTATTCCCATTTCTCTGGTTGTACACAATGCAGTCACACCATTCGTGAAATCATACATGTGTGTAAGGTAATGATGTCCACCTCATTCTACAATCTTCCCCCTTCCATGCCCCTCCTCCCACACCCCTCTGTCCAATCCAAAGTTCCTACATTCTTCCCTTGTCCCCAACCACAAATCGTGGATCAGCATCCACTTATCAGAGAAAACATTTGACCATTGATATTTTGGGATTTGCTTACTTTGCTTAGCATGATATTATCCAACTCCATCCATTTTCCTGCAAATGCCATAATTTCTTTCTTTAAGACTGAGTAATATTCCATTGTGTATATATACCACAATTTATTTATCCATTCATCTATTGAAGGGCATGTAGTCTGGTTTTACAGTTTAACTATTGTGAATTGAATTGAATGTTGATGTGGCAGTATCACTGTAGTAATCTGATTTTAAGTCCTTTGGGTATAGACCAAGGAGTGGGATAGCTGGGTCAAATGGTGGTTCTATTCCAAGTTTTCTAAGGAATCTCCAGAGTGCTTTCCAGAGTGGTTGCACCAATTTGCACTTGTACCAGCAATGTATGAGTGTACCTTTTCCCCCCCTTCTCACCAACTCTTACAGTTGCTTGTATTCTTGATAAATGTGTTATGATGGACACACACATCAGAGAGATCACTAATCTCCAGAATATATAAAGAACTCAAAAAACTTAACATAAAAAAAGCCATTAATAAACTGGTCAAGGAACTGAACAGACCCTTCACAGAAGATGATATACAATGGATCAACAAATATAGGAAAAAATGTTCAACATCTCTAGCAATTAGAGAAATGCAAATCACTCCAGTCAAAATGGCAATTATCAAGAATACAAACTGATACTATTTAGGCTTGTTACAGTGCTGGCATTGTGAGATTTTCCTTTATTTGCTCTCCTAAGCTATGTCCAGTCTTTTTTGAATTATCTTTCTCATTAAAAAAGATGTGCTGAATTATTTTAAACTTACTTCCATTATTGATTATGGCATAATAATTGAAGACATACTCTGAAGGATGGCTACACCATCTGTTGGCTATCTAATGTTGGAGAATTATCTCTAATATTTTATTTGTAAAATGGCATTTCTAGTTTCTAAAAGTACCTATTTCATAGGGTTGTAATGAGAATTAAGCTTGTTAATATTTATAATGTACTTAAAAGTACCTAATAACATTTTTCATATAAGATTCATTAGATAAATTTTTACAATAACATTTTATTTTCATTACATTAAGCAGAATGTCTGGAATACTTTTTAAAATGATAATGATGAAGATGCTCCTTTGTATTTTCTTCACTGTTTTGGAACTGCCTCCATTAAGTCATGAGACAACATGATGCAGATGTTGCTTCAAAATAAACATAACAACTTATTAAAGTTTCTCCAAATTATACTAAACCTCTTTGAAATCATATGTTCATCATATTTGGCATGTATCTTTTGACATCTGTCAAAGAAATCACCTTTCTTAAAACAACTACTTTATCAACATTGGTAAACTGTAATTATGAAGGCCCTTTGTTCATTCTATTTGGCAATGTTGTGCTGTGCTTTTAATATATCTGTATAATATTGGGTTATTTTCCACTTACAAAATTAATTGAGCTTAGTTGTTTTAAAAAGTCTATATCATTTTTATTTTAGTGTTGTGCTATATATATAGAAACAAGTGGGAAGTGAATTTATGTATACCACTGCCTACCAGTTTGCCCACAAGTCTGACATATTAAATAGATATTTCTTATCTCACATAGTTCTGAGAATCAGGAATCTGGAAGTGGGCTTGGAGGTCTGTTGTCTGTGATGGGCAGGTGCTCAGAGAGCCATAGGGAGGATACCAGGGACACCCCAGAAGCTGGGAAACGTATATATGAAGGAGAAAGCACTTGAATGAGAGTATGATTAAGAATGAATTTTAAATATACAGTAAATTTAGACTATTACATAAATTGTGTCCAAGTTCGTATGTTCCGTCAGAAAATATAAAATATTTGCAAGGTGGTGGAAGCACCTATCACTAGTTTGCTCCTCCATGGAATAGGACCAAAGCAACAGGTGTGTAACTGCATGTGCTATGTGAGTGGCTATGGATATTGACAACAGAGAAAATGAAATCTGGTAAAGTCCAGAGACTAGGGAGAATAACAAAACAAGAGCAGAGGAATTCCCCAGTACCTGGTGCCCAGCACATCATTCAGGGTGAGAGAGCTTTGCCCTCTGAGTGGGTAAAAGTAAGAGAAAGAGTTTCCCAGAAGGATGCACCCAGCAGACAGACAAATTAAATAAGTAAGTGACCTGGAGTTGCACAAAGAGCTGTTTAGAGAAGAAAGTCACTGCATCTTTCAGCACATCCTCAGAGTATTATCGTCAGGAGCCATCCTGAGAAGGGTCCTGTAGTCTCAGATTATATTGCTCTGGTAATCAGAAAATCTAGCATAATCATATCTCAGGTTCCCCATTGACACTGCAAACAATAGCTCAGCAAGCATGTAATAACTACATAAGACGGTTCTGCCACAAACCCGAGTTTTATGCTTCTGGGTGTACAGACTGCAAAAGGGAAGAGAGTGAAGAGAATTGGCCTCTAGAACGGGCAATTCAGTAAACCAGCCCTCTGTGTCCTGGAGCAACAAAAGTTATGTATAGTTTCAAGCAGAGGCCAGGTTGGATGGGGATAGAATGGACAGTAGTAGCAGTAGCAGCTCTTCCCCCAACCCCACCCCTTGCTCAGGACCTAGGTTCCATAGTTTCCCATCCTCAAAGGGGCAATCAAGATTAGGGGATCTGCTGAAGCTTTTGTTATTTGAAGCATTTGCCCCACTAAAACCACTAAAGAGGATACACCCTTGGCATAGCTGGCATTTCACCTTAACCCATTCAACAAGAAATACCTGGCACAGTCTGCATTCCGCCCTGTTCATCTGACCAGAGTGAAGAGGAATTTCAACAAGGTGGCCATGACCACCAACTGTCCCCCTATACTTGGCAGAATGGAACCTTAGAACACACTGATAGAAAATTAGATCAGCAAAACCTGCAATAATCTGCCCTCAAATGAATTTCCAAGCACCTCAGCCAGGAGGAATTTTTGACTCAGTTTCTCCATCTCCTTTTAATTTTTCATCATTGTTTTTATTTTAATTTTATTTGATATTTTTCTTCTTTCTTATATTTTCATCTTCTCCCTATTTATTTCTTTAGCTAAATTAGTCAAAAGAGAGAATTTACACAAATAAATAAAATTAGAGATGAAAAAAGAGATATTACAACTATACCACTGAAGTTCAAAGTATCATTCAGTAGCATTTTGAAAAACTCTATGTCAAATGATCTTCCAAAATGGAACCAAGAGGATATAACAAACCTACAAGATCAAATAAAAGTAATGACATTGAAGTCCCCCAAAAATTCCCAGGACTAAAAGAATTTACAATTTTACCAGGCTTTTATAGAATTAACTCCAATACTACACAAACTATTCCACAAAAGAGAAAGGGAAGGAACTTCTCTTCCAAACTCATTCCATAAAACCAGTATTACCCTAATACAAAAACCTAACAAAGAAATAAGGACAAAAGAAAACTACAGATCAATACTCCTCAATATTCCTTTCAAATATAGATGCAAAAATCCTCAACAAAATATTTGTAAATGGAATTCAACAGTGTATTCAAAAGATCATATGCCATGATCAAGTTGGTTTCATTTCAGGGATGCAAGAATGGTTCAACATATGCAAATTGATAAGTGTAAAGTAACAGGATAGAAAACATTAAAAAAAATCCTTTCTATATACCAGTAATGAACTCACTGAGAAAAATCAGGAAAGCAATCCTATTCCCAATCCCACTCAAAATAAAAAAAAAATAACTAGTAATAACCCTAATTAAGGATGTGAAAGACCTTTGTGATGAAATTTACAAAACACCAAAGAAATTAAAGATGATACTAGATAGTGATGTCTAATTTATCTATCTCCTAATTTATAAATTCAATGGAATTACCATCAAAATACCTATGCCATTCTTCATAGAACTGAAAAAAAATTCTAAAATCCATATGGAATCACAAAAGACCCTTAATAGTCAAAGCAATCCTAAATACACATGATTATCTCCATAGTGGCAGAAAATACCTTAGAAAAAATTCAATGTTCCTTCAAAATAAATTTTCTGAATAAATTAGGTGTGGAAGGATCCTACCTCAACATAATAAGAGCTATGTGTGATTAAAAACAGCCAACATCAACTCAATGGGGGAAAATTGAAAGCCTTTCCTCTACAGGTAGGAACAAGAAAATGGTGTCCACTCTCACCACTCTTGTATTATTCAGTGTTCTCCAAAGGAACAGAATCAATAGGAAGAATGATTATTAGAGGGGATTTATCAGATTGTCTTACATGACCAGAAGCTGGATGGTCCACAATGGCCATCTGCAGCTGGAGAGTTGGAAGAACCAGCAGCTGTGCAGTAGAAGACGCAGAAGTCCCAGAACAAGAAAGATCAACAGTACTACCCTAGTCCAAGACCAAGACTTCTGGAAACTATCTGGAGAATCACTGGCAGAGTCCACTTTGGAAGAGTGAAGAAGCAAGAGTCTGATATCCTCAAATGATCAAAGCAGCGATCAAGAACTCATTCAAGAAGAGCAGAGCTTGCATCTGCATCTGCTTCCTTGTTCTTCCAACTTTTGTTCCATCCTATTGGGAGGTGCTGCCCATGTTTAGGGAGGGTCTCCACTTCGGTTCACTATCCCACATTCCAATCATTCTTAGGCACACCCAGAGGCCTCTTAATCATCAGCATCTCTTAATCCAATCAAGTTGACACCTCTCATTCAATATCCTACTAGAAATTCTAGCCGGAGCAATCAGGTAAAAGAAAGAGAACGCATATACATAGACAAGAATATGATTCTATAAATAGAAAATCCTAAAGCCTTCCTCAAAAGGCTTTTGGAACTGATAAACAATTTCTATCCAGATAATTGACAATGGAAGTACATGGGCATATTGTCTTCTTTTGGCTCAGTCAGTTTTCACTGGCATAAAGATTGATACCTATTTTTGATTTCAAGTTAGAGATGAACAAATATTTAGCCACATTTAGTTTTTGATGTCCATTGATATAGTGAAGCTATGCTTTTAAAAAGGTAAACATCTAATCCCAGTGACTCAAGAGACTGAGCCTGGGGATTGCAAGTTCAAAGTCAGCCTCAGCAACTTATTGAGATCCTGAGTCACTTAGCAAGATCCTGTCTCAAAATAAAAATCAAAAAAATTAAAAAGGACTGGGGATGTTGATCAGTGGTTAAGCCCTCCTGGGTTCAAGCCCCACAAAAGAAAGTGAAGAAAAAGACACAGAAAAAGAAAAAAAGAAAAGAAAAATGGTATAAGCATCTTCTCACCCATTGCGAAATGAAGTACTCATTCTGTCAAATAAAACCTATGATCCCAATGACATATTGTTAGTGGGACTCTTCAGTCTCAATATCCTTTTTGTTTGCCACTGCCAGTTTTTCCACATTTGATACCCAAACACACACTTGGATGGTAATTTCTGTCAGTTTCTTTCCATAGAGGTACTCATCCAGAAAAGGTGGGAAATAAATCAATCACTAAAAAAATCAATTAATCAGAAAAGTGGATCAATGTATAAATAGATGCTGAGATAAATTTTGAGACATGAATGTCTAGTTACAAAAATAAAGATAGTAAGCGAAGAGGGGCAGGAAGGGAGGCAGAGAGGAAAGAGAGAGAAAGAGGAAGGAGGAAAGATCTTGTTCCCATCAGGGTCTATTCCATGATTTGATTCCTATATTAAATATTATTTTAGTTGTTGATGGAACTTTATTTTATTTATTTATATGTGATACTGAGAATTGAACCCAGTGCCTCACACATGCTAGGCAAGCACTCTGTCTGTCAGTCACACCATATACTTGAATTCTTAATGGTGGTAATTTGCAAGTTCTTGGTTGGGTATTCCAGAAGCATTTCTGTCTATCCTTTATTGTTAGGAGAGTTAATATAAATACCAACAAAATTCACTAGTAATTAGTCTCAGTTTTATTATGTTCTAGGATTTCCCTATTTTCCACATCAGATTATTTAAAGAGAAATGGAAAGAGACAGCACCAATTATTGCTAGCTAGAACATATGGCTCAGTATCTGATACTTTTCTTCCTAAAACTTCTTAAATTGTTTGAATTTTCTTCAATCTCAAAGATTATTGATCACAATTTTAGATTTTAAAGTACTATAGGTCTAAGAATTTCCTTTTTTTAAATAAATGCCTTTATTTTTTTATTTTTATGTGGTGCTGAGTATCGAACCCAGGGCCCCAAATATGTGGGGCAAGTGCTCCACCACTGAGCTACAACCCCAGCCCCAAGAATTTCCTTTTAATTAGCTACTTTATCAATTTCTTCTACTATCTCCTACTGGGTTTTGTAATGTTCCTGAGATAAATTCCCCTATTTTATAAATTCCCCTAGTCCCCTCAAAATAGACAACCACCAATTTGTTCTCCAGTTGTAGCATTTTGCCATTTAAAAATGTTACACAGGAATCAACCTAGATTTACTTCAATTGAAGAATGGATAAAGGAACTGTGGTATATATACACAATGGAATACTACTCAGCCATAAAGAAGAATAAATTGTGTCATTTGCAGGTAAAAGGATGAGTTGGGGGAGATGCAGGGTGGTAAGAAAAGAATGGAGGAACTTTGGATTGTGTAGAGGGAAATGGGGTGGTAGAGGGTGGGGAAAGGAAAGATAATGGACTGAGACAGACATTATTACCCCAGGTACATGTATGATTACATGAATGGTGTGAATCTACATTGTGTACAAACATAGAAATAAAAAGTTGTATTCCATTTGTGTACAATGAATAAAAATGCAGTCTATAAAAAAAAAAGGCTTGAGCTGGACACAGTGGCACACACCTGTAATCCCAGCACCTGGTGAGCCTGAGACAGTAGGACAGCAAGTGCAAAGCCAGCCTCAGCAACTTGGCAAGGCCCTAAGCAACTTAGCAAGATCCTGTTTCACAATAAAAAATAAAAAGGGCTGGTTAAGCACTCCTGAGTTCAATCCCCAGTATGTATGTATGTATGTATGTATAAATAAATAAGATTGCTATGAAAGGAAATATTACACAAATGAAATCATACAGTATATAATTTCTTGGATATTTTTTCAATCACTATAATTTTCTGGAGACTCATTCAAGTTGTTGCATATACCCATAGTTCCTTCAATTAATCAGTGAATACTATTCTATAGTGTGGAGGTACCACAGTTTGCTTTACCATTTTCTTGTTGAAGTATGCCTGGATATGTTGTTTCTAGTTTTAGGCTATTCATTTTTTTTAAACATAGCTATTTTTTGTTTTTAACTATACTAAAGCTTCTCTATTCTATTATAATATTTGACTCTCCAATGCATCTTCAGAAATGATCTCTGATTTGATCAGGTATTTTCCCTCTTCTTCATGTGCATGTTGTTCACCAAACTGCTCATACTCTCGAGGGAAATGAGGAGATATAGGTGAAGTCAGCCAATGCATATTTCAGCCATAGTCATTCTTTCCTTCATCAATTATTATTTTATTTACATACTTGTAACTAAATTGATGAGAGAGGAAATCAATGTAAGACATTTAGGAAGGTTTCCTCAATATTACAATAGATAAACAGGATAGCACCAGGTGAATGTGACTGTGTTAGTGCTAAAGCAAACTTGCATCCAGAGGAAAGGTTTAGACAAAGAGATGGCATATGGAAAACTAGGAAGAACCCAGGATTTTGACAATTTCATTCATGAATGAAATTAACCACCTATAGAACTTCCTTGCTTCTGGAAGTCTTGTTTTATAACATGTTTATTAAATTTTAAGCCACTTTCAATTATTTTTATCCTTACCACTAAAAGCAAACTAATTGCTTAGAAAAGCTATCAGTCATTGTGTCAAGCAATCATAGAAAAGAATACATAATCAATAACTTCATCATTGTTAGAATATAAAGACCAGAAATTTAACAAAAATGAACTTAGGAGTCAATTGAACGTTCATAATGTACATGTATAATGTCAGATTATTCTCACTATGTTTTATAGAAAAGGGAGGCTGGGGTTCAGGGAATAAGAGATTTATTTAAAGGCACGCAGAACTGAATGACAGATTGAAATTCAAGCCAAGCCTTGTGGTCGGAATCTGGCAATGATGGTTATGCGATACACAGTTCCGTTCAGTAGCAAATGCTACCGGGATGCTTTGAAGCTGAGACATTCTTCTATGACCTGAGGAACTGGTATCAACACAATATTCTCCTGGGAATGAGAATTCACTTTCTTTCATAAATAGATTTTTCTTTAATTGTTCTATATAAGAACCTTGGGGAACCACTAACTGTTCTTGGGGGGCACACTAACAGATGAACAGCTGGAAGACAGGGCAACGGAGCCAGCAGAACAGCAGGCTGGAGAACTAGGGACCAGAGTTTCAAATCCCATTCCCCATTGCTAAGAAGGAGTGACCTTGAACAAATTCTGTGCCTCTGCCCCAGCAGATAGTAACACGGAAATGGGGAATAGGCTTGATGTATGTTTAAAGTATCAAGTCTGTGCACCTTAAGGCTGTTTCCATGGAAACTTGCATTCATTTGGAAACTTAAATGTGCTTGCCTATGGCATCTATTTGTGGCATTTTATCCCAGTACAATGATATATAATCCTCTTTTTGTGACATCAGAAAAAGCACTCTCAAAGGCTACTAAAAAGCTATTTTGAAATTATAAAAAAAAATCTATTTTAACTTACCTTAAAATACAGAATTATGGAGTGGGAAAACTAGCAACCTCTGATTCAGACTAATTTCTCATTGTATAAATTTAATTAACTAATTAAAGTCAATACATCAACAGTGAAGAAAGCTGAAACATTGTTCAACAACCTGACCTGTTCTGAGGAGTTTCTGAGAATGAAAATATAGCGTTTTCTCAGCAGAATTGGGTAACAGAGTTTGTATTCCTGCTTCTACGGACATGCACTTGACACAGAATAGAGATTCTTTGCTAATGAGAGAGAAAAGTCTTCTGCATCTTAAAAAAAGAATATTTGTGAAGTGTTTTATGCATTTTTTTTTGTGATAGATAAACCAGAAAAATTTCTGCCCCAGAGTTCAGACTTTATAAAGTTATACTGAAACTTAGAGCTCCACAACTTAAAAGATGTGTAGTCAAGAAGTTACTTGAACATTCTCTGCTCTTTTCCTTATCTGTGAAATTGAGTGATGATTAGCACTCACTTAGGAGCCATGTAGCACAATGGTGAAGACACCAGGCTTTGAAGCCAGACTGCTGGTCTTAAATACTTCTGCTACCACTTACTAAGCCTCTGACTTTTTACTTTCACTTTTCATTCCTATTAATGATGTATTATGGTCTGAATGTCTCTGTCCCTTCTGGAATTTATACCTTGAAACCAAGGTGATAAAGTCAGGAAGTGGTACCAATGGGAGGTGACAAGGTCATGAGGGTAGAGTGTTCATGACTGGATTATTGCCTGATAAAAGGCCCCGGAGTGCCACCTTGCTCCTCTACCACTTGAGGACACTGGTAGAAGACACTACCTATGTAGCAGGAAATAGTCCTAGTACATGCTTAATCTGTCAATGCCTCGATTTTAGACATTTCAGGCTCCAAAACTAAGAAATAAATTTATGTTGTTTATGATCCACTCAGGTAATGGTATTTTGTCATAATAGCCCAAATACACTAAGACAGGTAATAGTACTCACATCAGAAAACTTTAGTGAGAATTAAATGAATTAATACTAAGAAGATTCCTAAAACAGTAACTCTTAGATACGGAAAAAGACAAACCCCAAAATAGTGTGGCCTGGGAAAAGAGAGTAAGAAAGAAAGTCATACATTGATAGCATTGATCTTTTCCCAATGCATTCTTTCACGGTAACAAAACAAACCCTGGGGCAAAGGTGTCCATCAAACTTAGAATAGCAGCTCTGGGAAGAGATTTAAGCATTGATCTCTCCCAAGATAAATCCTTCCTAGAGGCTGACCACAGACCCCAGACCCTCCACTGCCCAGTAAAACAAAAAAAACAATTTCCTGAGTGCCCAAACTGACACGCTCATTACTTAAATCACCTTTCAGTATATAGCCCAGATTCCTCCTTGGCCAGGGACTCACTTTCCACCAGGAGAGTGGGTCCATTGGAGTTGTAATCCAGTTCCTGAATAAAAAGTTGAGGTGATTCATGAAGTTTGCACAGCCTAGTCTTTTTGAGCTAACAGTGACTTCGCATAGCAAATACATTTGATGAATAGCTATTACTGTTTTCATTAGTAACAATAATGAGAAATAATGGGACACCAATTCATGGGCCCTAAGATAACATTATATAAATTAAATTTAATAAAACTGAGTATTTGTAATTTAGAGGAATTATTAACATCTGAAAAACTAAAATTATTAAAGGAAATAAAGAAAAATTAAAGAAAATTCTATGTTTAGCTGTTTCAGTGAAGAAAATAAAAGCAACCATGACAAAAAGAGGTCAAGAGAGTTATGATACTCATGTACAGTAAAAACATTGGCCAAAATAAAGATAGAAATCTCTACTCTCTTAGAATAATATAAACAACCTTTTTTGGGTGGTGAATCTGCTTTCAACAATGTTTTTCATGATCTCTTCAATTTTACTTAATGTACTTTTTTATATTAAAGGGTCATAATGGTTTCAAACAAGGCAAAAAAAATTCATTATGAAATTTATAAGAAAAAAATTTTAGTACAAAACAATTTGGTATAAATATCGAGGGGAGCATAAAAGGTATTTCTATTGATATAATGAAATATTAAAAGCAATTCTGGTTAGGCAGGTGCAATAGCAGATTAGTGTAATCCCAGTGGTTCAGAATGCTGAGGCAGGAGGATCACAAATTTGGGGCCAGCCTCAGCAATTTAATAACGCCGTAAGACGCTTAGCAAAACCTTATTTCAAAATTTAAAAAAAAAATTAAAAAGGACTGGGGATGTGGCTCAGTGGTTAAGAGCTCCTGGGTTCAATAACAGGTACCAAAAAAAAAAATCAATTCTGATTCTGACCTATGTCAGGATGAGCAAGAATGGTGGGGCCTGTTGATTCAGAGTAGCCCATATTACTCATTTTGGTTTCCTTCATTCAGGTTTCCCCTAAAACTCATTTTCTTACTCTTCTAAGGGTCTTCTAAGGGATATTAACCAAAGCTATTCTTTTGGGCATGGCACTTAACAGTTTCCATGCCTGCGTGATGCCCGTCTTCTTTTCTAATCATTATGGTTATTTGGCTCCTTCAACTCCAGCTTCAGTCCTCCTTCAATTTCTGGCATCTATCCTGCTCTTTAAAAGAATATCTTTAAGCATCAACCACAGAAAACATCATAAGTCAATACAAAATTGCTTTTGTAATGTATCCGTGACTAGCATATCAACTCATAGTTCTGTGGCTATCTAGTTAAGATATTAGGGTTCACAAGGTTCTTCCACTTATCCCTGATAATAGGAACCACATTTTATTAAATAGGTACTGTCCTATTTCCTTTTAACAGAATTTCATGACTTTGTCTATGTGCCTGTAATCCAGGCATTGATGGACACACTAAAATGGCAAAGAGGATAAGGTTAACTTGTAAAAGCATTTGGGTCAACTTTCCAAATAAAGCATGTTTCATATTCTTACTTCTTATCTAAAAGACATAGCTCTCGTGTAATTTGTAGGTATCTTTTAACATGATAAATTCTCACTGGGAAAGCATTGACAGGTATCACAGAAAGGCTTCTGTCTCATTCAAAATGCTATGTGGTTGGCTCCTCAGGAATTCCAGCTAGCTTTGTTCTTTACTCTTCTCTATTTTGTAATTATCAAGTAGAGCTCTCACCTTGGCCATCCAGATAGCCATAGTGCAGCATTGCACCAAGTTAAGCTGTCACTACTAATCCACTCCATGCCTGGAAAAATGATCAAAGTGCCTGCTTTCCTCAGGCAGTACTGATATCACCATGTTTGCAAAATAATCAGAGGCCAGTACAATTGACTTTATTGCATGCTGTTACTATCCCCTGGGCTTTCATAACACACTCATAGACAGTGTGAACACCTTGATAATAACCAAGTTTCAAATAGAAATGGCTATTCCCTTTTATGCTTCATCACACCAACCTCAAACTGTAAATTAATGAAAGCAGAAACAAATCATCAGAGCTGGATGAAGAGTCAAACAAAAACAATTGCTACCTATAAGGAAAAAAAAATGGAGATTAAAAAATGCAAAGTCATCAGAGTGTATTTATGGAACCCATGTGGTAAGTTACAGTGTCATCCAATCTATAACAGAAAATAAACCTACATTGACCTATAATTAATATATAGTCATGTGCACTAAATGCTAATATTGAGAATTATAATTTTAATAAAACATTAAAATTTAATTAAATATTAAAAATTAAAACATTAATGTTTTTGAGATTATAAAAATAATGGCTATAATAAGAAAAAAAGGTGAATCCTCAGTTTTATAATGGAGAAGTTGTCATCTGTTTTATAACCTATAAATAAGGACTCAAAGGGAGCCAACCATCTCCTATTTTTAATGTTAATTCAAAATCCTATATTATTTTCATTATAAAAATTTTAATGTTGGGAAACAATTCTCTACAGATTTCTTGCATTTCTGCATCCCATTAGCAGAGGTACTGATGGCCCTTTATTCCAGATTATT
The DNA here is from genome assembly GCA_020662805.1 of Glaucomys volans. Lineage (NCBI taxonomy): Eukaryota > Metazoa > Chordata > Mammalia > Rodentia > Sciuridae > Glaucomys > Glaucomys volans. The sequence goes on along the minus strand of JAJEJO010003758.1, from coordinate 116,613 downwards.
TTTTCTAGGACATTTGTGCAGTAACATCCTTGGAAGACAGAAGTAGTGTATTCTTCTAAAATGAAGGTGTTAACAGTTTGGATGTGAAGTGTCCCCCAAAAGCTCATGTGTGAGACAATGCAAGAAGGCTTAGAGGTGAAATGATTGGTTTCTGAGAACTTTAACCCAATCAGTAAATGGATCCCCTAGCAGGGATTCACTGGGTACTAACTGAGGGCAGGTGGGATGTGGCAAGAAGAGGTGGGTCACTGGGGACATGCCACTGAGGTATATATTTTGTCTTTGTTGAGTGGAGTCTCTCTTTCTTTGCTTCCTGATCATCATGTGAACCACTTTCCTACACCATATCCTTCTGCCATGATGTACAAGTCCCAAGGAATGAAGTTGGCCTTCCATGGACTGAGAAATCTGAAACTGTGAACTACAAAGAAACTTTTCCTCCTCTATAATTGTTTTTATCAAGTCTTTTAGTCATAGCAGCAAAAAAGCTGACTAAAATAAAAGGGAAGCCTCTTTACTGTTCTGTATAATAGATTCAGGTCCCCACACATCAGAGTTTCTCTTATGCAACACAACCCATTATGTGAAAAAGCATCCATCCAGGCTCATTTGTATCACTATTGTGAATCCTTTATCCCTTATCCTGTAGTCTTGTGTTTTCTTTCGGCATTCATGAAATGGTGGAAGGGTAACTCCTCAGTGTGCAAGTAGGGTAAAACTTCAGATGCTTCCCAATTCTTACAGTTATAGCAGTGAGAATAGGATATGAATACAAATGTGATCTTCTGGAAGAGGAAAGGTAAGGCTTCATGATGATGCAGAGGCTCCCTGACATCTGGTATATTCTCACTCAGTGGTAGGCTGGGGTATGATAAGTGGGAGTAAGAGTCTCTGTCTTACCTGCCTATCCAGACTAAGCAGTGAGAGGCTGAATTGAAGCAAACTGCCAAAGTGTTGACTTGGTTGCTGCTCACTTTCCTCTGGGCAGACCAAGAAAGGGCTGTTGACATGGCAATGTGGCAGCAGTCAGCATTGCTAGAGCCAAAGACGATGCCATTATGACTGGTGGGCCAAGGAGCCCTCTAATCTAAAATAAGTGGAGTCAGCAATCAGGAACTTGCTATGCAATGGAAAGATTTATATAAATAACAACAACAACAAAAAAAAAACTTTGAAGTTTGAGTCGTGAGTAGTTGCTGTAACTAAAAGTAAATGTGCATTGCATGAGAAGAGTCCCCGACTCTTTCCAGCTTACCTTCCCTCACCAATATTTCCTTCACCCTCTTTCCTAACCTCAGCTCAAAAGATGATTAGGGATGAGGAAGAGGTTTTCCTGTCCCTGGTGAGGATGAATGCTCATGACACCTATACAAGTATGCTAGGTGACTTCAGATTTTTGTGGTTCTGTTATAGAGGCAACTTGGCCACTATCCTTACCACAGGAAATAGAAGTTTCCAATTTCAATCATGTGTTTTGATCAGTTTTCAGTGTAAAAGAGAAGTTAAAATAGTTATATGGGTAGAAATCTTTAAAATCATTCCTCCTCATCTGAATGCATCCAAGGAATTGATGTGTCGTGTGCCGTTACTTCCCCATGCCCCAAAGAGGAGATTCCCATAAGAAAGAATTAAATGAAGAGAAGTGTTAGTGTAATGCCATCCCTCATTATGTCATTAGTGGATAGGCAAAAGTTTGGTGTAAGTGACTCTATACTCAGGACCCAAAACTTCCATCAGGAGGATAGTATCTTGGTGACTGACAGAGCAAAAGTGTGAGTCTCCAAATCATGGCAAAAGAATTACCAAATACCTGTCATTAGGAGTGACTGATAAATCCCAATAAAAAGCCAAAAATAGTTTCATGGGAGTCTGTAGTATGATCCACAACACTAGGTATTTTATATAGTTGAGGGCAAACTGCTATCCTTTCAGTCCCAACCATTAAAAAGTAGATCCAGCATCTTAGTGGACTGTTGTGGTACTAGTGATGTCATGTGCCCACTTGGACACTCCACTTGGTTCTTTTTACCAGTTAGATTTCTACCCAGCATCCTTTCTACCCAGCACAAGCCAACAGTCTGAAATAGAAGCTGCCCAGTCAGTTTTGGCACACTCTCTTGACAGGAGGAAGACAGACATGAGTAGTGGAACATGTGGTTGAGGGATGGTTCTGTGGACTGACCTACTGTGCTAACTCCTACTTGCTTTCTTTGGAACAGCAAATAGCCTGATGCCTCTCTGGCCCTTCCTGACATAAGTCAATAGGATATGCTACATTCCTCAGCAAATTACGTTTATCTGCAGGAGAAATGCAGGCCCAAAAGGCTCCTCCCTGCTGATAAAAACACACAAGTTACTTTAACTGGGAGTGGTGAGATTGGGGGGACTTTTGTGACCTTTACACAGACAAGATTCCAGGACTCAAGGATATAGGAAAATTAGAAGCAAAGCCCCCAACCATTCGATCTGTAAGAACAAGTTCCAATTAGAATCAATCAGCTCAGGCCAAGGTGACCCAGAGTTGCCTTGGATATTTAGCAATTTATTATAATAGTAAAATCTCCCCTTCATGGGGTTAAGATCATGCACAGTGGGAACTTAAAAGTCTGATGCAATTCTGTTGTCAGTCAAAAGTCAGGAGGATGGGCTGGAGATATAGCTCAGTTGGTAGAGTGCTTTGCCTTGCAAGCACAAGGCCCTGAGTTCAATCCCCAGCACCAAAGGAAAAAAAAAAGAAAAAAGAAAAAAGTCAGGAGGAACTGGGTGAGACTCCCTGGAAACTTCCCTGGAATCCCAAAGGATCAGAGGGCAGGAGAAACATGCCATCCCTCTCTTCTCTGAGAAGACCCACTTGATGGTATTCCCTTTTCCCCTTTCCTATCCCTTCTCATAAACTCTTGCCTGCTACTCTGAGTAGTCTGAAATCCTTCTGGTATAATCACAAAAAACTGATGACCAAGGACCTCCACAGTTGCTTTGACTCTATGAATAGCCTTACTCTCCAACACTAGATTTGGGACCCAACAACCCCAAGGACTCCTTTGAACTACCAATCTTGGAGATGATTTGATAGAATGGAGTTTCTGACAAAGGAGACTGTCTCCACTCACAGTGGGCCCTTAGAGATTTGGACAGTTTGATTCCCAGACACACCTGTCAGCTAAACCCATTTCCAAACACTGCTGTTTTCTTGCTACTAATCGCTAGATGAATCTGTATATCTGAATATTTGTGATTCTAATCTGACATTCCACGATGTGGGTCAACTTAGATTAAATGATTTAAAAGATTCAAGTCTTAAATTGCAAATTGGAATGCAGCCAGTCTGGCCCTAGTAAGACCTTGACTTTGCAATTGAAAAGCACACACACATACACACACACACACACAGGAAAAAAGAAGAGAAAAAAAGAAAAGAAAAACAAAATAAAAGAGCAGCTCTCACTCTGGGAAAAAGCATTATTTCCTGTTCTAACCACTGAAGCAGTGGCTCAGTGAGCCCTCAATTCAGAGGTGTCTCTATATGACTAGACTGTTTTGCTGATATTCTCTAAATGCCTGGACTGCTTGCTGATATTCAGCTCAGCTGAAACCCAATGGTTTCTACTAAGCTTCTGCAATTCAATCTAAAGCAAGTCATTCCGAACTGAAAATGGACATACTTGTTCTGCTCAGCACTATGCTCAGGACTATGTTCTGGATGGAATTCTAATTTTTTTTAAAAAAATTTCCAAAGAAAATTCACCCCTTTTAACCTGATCATTATCCAACAAGTGACCTAGTGAAAATGATCCTTCCTATGGTGCTCATATTCAGTAACTCAACTCTCCTGCTAAGGTATATTAACCAGAAGGAGAAGAATAAGGTTAAGTAGGAAATTTTCTGAGAAAATTTTGAGGTCCCCATTCCAATGCTAAGCAATACCAGATGTCTGTTAATAAAGAAAAAGGAAGGTCTACTGAATAGCTTAACTACTATTCCACTGTTGGCTTTTTCTCACCACCATCAGCATGCAAATGATTTGGAAAGTCAAACAAAAGGCACAGAGAAGTTTCTAGCATCACAGGGTATGGATATAATCAGTTGATCAAGCTGGATGGAGTGGGCCACATCTTAAAATGAAAAAGTGTTTGCCGTTCTATCAAAGCAAAAATTACAATGGACAAATTTAAACAGGTAAGAACACTTTATTAAAGACTACTGCAATATTGTGGTGGGAAAGTCATTGTGAATCAACACCACTGAAAGAAAGGACGGGAGAGTGTTTGAGAGTCAGAGTGGAGGGATATGTAGGCCATTTGTGTTTGCCAGTATACCTTGCCTGAATGAAATGCAAGCTCTTATGTGCATGAGAGGAAGTAGTTTTACAATCTCAGCGTGGTGTCTGCCAAAAATAGGCTCCTAACTTCCCCAAAATATTGGTTTTATTAATGTTTACATTTCAAAGTACTGACTCCCACATCCTTGAGAAGACATCCCTGGCTTATAAAACTGGCAAAAGATTTTTACAAAACAATTTTATCCAAGGATCAGAGAAAAAATTTACAATATGAGTATCTAAGTAAATGATCTAAGATAGGGACAGGGAGGGACTTCTGTGATTGAAGTACCTGGATTCAAAGGGTGAGGATGAGAGGAATGTCAAGATAGGAAGACCCACAGTCTAAAGTTTAGAGAGGCCACCTTGGCTAGTAGAGAGGCCCAACAATACAGCAGAATGGGTCACAGATTTGATCCTGTCAGGAATTTGATCCCAGGAGGAATCAGGAGCAAATGACTGAGGCATTATATCCTCTCTAAAGTGATATTAATTGTTTAGCTTCTGACAGGAATCCCAAGTCTGGCAATGTAGTAGTATTCTTTTCAGAAGAAACAGAATTTTTCTGTGTCTTGTCTGTGGTGGACAAGTTTCTCTGTCTGTTATGATGAATTTATCCGGCAAGAGTGGCCATCTAAGTGCCGTGGGTTCATCAGCAGTTCAATCCTTGGGGGCCTTATCAGGAAGCAAAGTCTTACTGTGGACATCCTCATGGTGGGTGTAGATTTGTTTCAACTATTTGTGGCTACAAAAGGGTCGTTTCATTCTGCCCACGGAAAAATGGTAGACCAAATAGCTAAGCCATTGCCAACAATCTAAGAATAATTAAAAATATACAAAAAAAGGTTCATTAAGGTGACTATTGGATCCTGTTATGAGAAAAGCCTTGAGTTATTCTCAATAGTTGGAATACTCTCTAGGTAGCAGCACAGCCAAAAGAGGGCTCAGGAATTGAAACTTAAGTCTGTCCCAGTCACTTGGATTCTTTTGCTTGATCAACATGGTTCTGATCTTGAATGCAAGAAATAAAGTCCAGTGGTTCATTTTCAGACTACAGTATTTAGACTTAAATATAAAATCACTTGAAATGTAAGAAAAGGAGCTGCAGGGGAGAGCAGAGTGGAAAGTTGTAAGCAGTTAACACCAGAGTGTCACAAATGTATAGCCCCTTGCAGTGAAGGGGAAGGAAGGGGCTTGCCTGACCAACCAAGCTCCAGTGCACACCTGACAAAATGCATTCACCCCAAGAATGCCTCCCTGCCACAAGAGAACAATGAGAAGTGAGGACAACTAAGGGTACATTTCTTTAAATAACCCAATAAGAGACAGTGAAAAACCTAGGTAGCATTCAGGAAATTGTACGCCCCATAGTATTTAGCCATTGAGGAACCTGGGAAGGGACCTTTGACCTAGGGTATAAAATTCTGATTATATTCTGCTCTGGGTCTACCTGCACACCCAGATACCTGAATTTGCAAGACGTGTCAGGGCTACAATGATTATTAATAAATGAACTCTGAAGTAATCCTTATTCTCCACTATGTTCTACATACACATACCTACTGATATATCTCTTAAGGAACAACCCTAGAATTTACTACCATAGATCAGATATTCATTTTTCCTGTTATCCTTCACAAACATTGCTTATTTGTCTAAAAACTACAACACACCATGCTTTGTTCATATGTTGGAATTCCATTATCTTGTGAAGATTTCATGTACATGTAAAATTAATTAAACTATTGTTTTCCCCTTATTAATCAGTTCTTGTGTAAACTAGTTTCCTAGATCCAAAGAGCCCACATAGAAGCAAAGGGAGAAGCAAGAAAATATTTCCACTCTATACTACAATATTAATTATGGTGTTGGGGGAGGATTTGTTCAATTGGATGGATTTGGGAATGGGGGTGGAGGATCAGAGCACAAGTGTGGCTGAGGTCATTCCTACAGGTTGGCCTCATCCTGCTGCTTGGAATCCTGGTAACAGTAGTCCTAATTAAACACTATATGAGACATCGTGAGTATATTCAGTGTCAGCCTCTGTCAGTCAGTTTAACTAATGTGGCCAAAGGAGTGATATACTAATGAGAAAATGGCAAGATGCTGTAGAAAGGAAGGGTGGATATCACTGTACAACAGTTCTTCATGGATCTTTTGCATTTCTGCATATTTTTCAGGCAAAGACACCAAACTGGCCTCTGTTTCAGAATCTTTACAGTGACATCCATGCAGTAAACAAATAGAGATAGTATCTTCTGGAACAAAAATCAGGGACACTTCAAGTATCATAAAGTTAATGCCACTTTCTGGAGCCAGGGCAAGAATGCTTTCTGTTCATTAGAAAAAAATTGGTTTTCTGGACTTCTGGCTTTTCTTCTGTTATGCATCTCACTGAGTGTGTTGGCATCTTTGCATTCTGATCTCATTTCTCTACATGAGTAAGGGTTTGAAAAACTGGAATTATTAGTACTAAAGTTAGAAACCATTTTTTCATCCCTAATCAGGAATCTCAGGTCTTCTTACAGCATCCTTAGAACCATGACAGCTGAACTTAACAGCTTGCAAATAGAGGAAAAATGCATACTCTTCACAATTCTTGAAAAGCATGATACGAAAATAATAAAAGAAATTCTAAAGTGGAAACCAATTTATTTAATAATTTTTTAATGCTGATATTGAATAATTGATCAATATTTTAGATAAACTATTTAAAAATATTTACTATTTCATATTTTGACTTGGAAGATTTTGTTGGCATAGGAGATGAAAAAGAAACAAATATCAAGTATCCATTACTCAGTAGTTTAAATTTTGAATAATTCTAAAATGCCACATGCTTTGGTTCGACCACATAAGATCTGTAAAACAGAAGTTTCCATGAATTGCACCAACTCAGATAGATTGTTAATTTTGAGAATTCTGAAATTCTATGTGGTCCATCTAGAAAAATTGCCATGTTTATGGGAAAAGAGGCTCCTATGCCAGGTATTTTGAATCTCTAGGAAAATATTCACTAGTTTTGAGAAACATGTTCAAAATAAAGTTGTTCCGAGCCTTCAAAGGATTTAATTGTTTTTTATTATAATGTTACCTAAACATAAACAAAACTAGTTATAACCAATTCATGAACATAGCTCTTGTTATCAGACTGGGTGGCTGAAACAATAGAAATTTACTTGCTCACAGTTCTGGAGACGAGAAGTCCAGATCAAGATATCAGCAGGTTTGGTTTCATTCTAGAATTCTCTCCATGGCTTGTAAATGGCTATCTTCTCCCTGTACCTTCACCTGCGCTTTCCGCTGTGTGCTATGTCCTAAATTCTTCATATAAAGATATGTTCAACTGGATTAGTGTCCACCTCAATACCCATTCTAACACATTTGCCTCTTTAAAGAACTTACCTCCAAAAACAACCATTTATATTCTAACACATTGTGGGGCATGTAGACATCAATATACAAATTTGGGGGGACATATTTTAGCCTGTAATAGGTCTTGAGCAATTAAACAACAAAAATTTCATATTATGAATTAAAAGTAAACTATTTTTAAAGCTTAATAAATTTTAATTAATCAAGTTTAATTTTATCTTATTTCTTTACAAGGGTAAAGTCTCTACATAGAGGAATGAAATTCCCTGCAACATTGTGTCATTGTAATTTTATTTGTCACAGAAAAAATAAGTAATATTAACTGATGGGAGAGTGTTACTTATTGTTATCAAACATGTCATATAGAGTATGTTTTGGAACAAGACAGAAAAATGTTATGTCTGTACATTCTGATTTTTCAAAATAAATTTTATTGTGTATATTTAAGGTACATGATATGATGTTCTGGAAACATTATAGTGAAGCAAATTAACAGCCACCTCACACATTTGCTCCCCTTTTTTGTCTTTTTGTTTTTTACGGCAAGAGCAGCTAATACCTACTCATTTAACATGGACTACAAATACAGAACAATTCTACTACTTACAGGCCTCGTGTTTACATTAGATCTCTACCCTTTTTCATCCTATATATCTATACTTTGTTTCTTTTCATTAAAGTCTCTATATTTTAACTATATATAGATTTTTTTCACATGTAAATCTGGCAACAAATAAGGAAAAGTATGGGGAAAAACGTGCACCTCTGCATCACAAATTAGGTCAAAGAAAACAGTACTTGGATACCATGGAGGTGCACATCTTTGTACTGGAGGAAGCAATGGAAGGGTCAGTTCCATCTGGTCATTCACAAAATAAGATTTTTCAAGATATTTCAAGAAGGTTTGAAATTGTGTATATATGTGTATGTATATATATATATATATATGGTTATATATATATAACCATAGTGTATATATGGTGTATATATGGTGTGTATATATGTATATGTATATATATATATGGTTTTATATATATATGGTTTCATTTTGATTTTTAACTGACAAATAATAATTATTTCTGTTTATAGGGTTCCCAGACCTTAATCTCCACTATAGAGCAAAAATAACAAAAATGGCAGGATATTGGAATCAAAATAGACAGGTAGACCAATGGTACAAAATAGAGGACACAGAGACAAACCCACATAAGTACAGTTATCTCATACCAGACAAAGGTGCCAAAAATATAAATGGAGAAAAGATAGCCTCTTCAAAAAATGTTGCTGGCAAAACTGGAAATCCATATGCAGTAAATAAAATTAAACTCCTATCTCTCACCCTGAACAAAACTCAACTCAAGGGAGGAACTTTAGATTATGGAGAAGGAAATGAGAGGGGGAGGAGGAAGGGGCATGAAAAATGGTGGAAGGAGACAGACATTATTACCCTATGTACATGATGATTAACAAAAATGATATGAATGTACATCATGCACAACCATAGAAATGAAAATTTGTACCCATATGTGTACAATGAATCAAAATGAAGTCTGTAACAATTAAAAAAAAGGATTCTATTAAAGACACAAACTTAGGTGATGTTTTACAAGGTACTGAGGGAAAAATGCACAAGAAGCAAAATTTCAGGCTGGGAAAACTCTTGAAGGTTCATCATCCTTGTGTTTTACTTGAGGCTCAGTTAACATGATAAATGATAAAAGAAGAGTTTCACAAATTTAATTTAAAAAAAAATTCCAGATAGGGAGCATAGTCCATTAGAACCCTGGATTGTATTATGCATTCTCTGTTCCTAAAACCATTAATTCCTGTTGCCCTGAAAGATACTTATTGCCTAATAATTTTTTATAGATTGTGAATTAACCCATAATGACGGGATTCAAAAGGAAATCCAAATATGTAGTATTTCAAAATATTGTGCGCATGTCACATGTTGTCAGTTGTAATAAGCAAAAATTGTCATAATGTAAAAAAAAAAAAAAAAAAAACCTCAAGAGGGATCAAGGATCTAGGAATTTGACCTGAGAACCTTCACCAAATAGAAGCAAAGGTAGGCCTGAATCTTCATCATGTTGGCTTAGGAACAGACTTCCTTAACAAGACCCCCAGAGCTCAAGAAATAAAAGCAAGATTCAATAAATGGGAAGGATTCAAACTATAGGATTCAATTTGTTTTTGGTTTTGTTTTGTTTTGTTTTTATTTTATTTATTTATTTTTTTATTTACTTATTGATTCATTGAACACAAATGGAGTACAGCTATTGTTTCCCTGGTTGTACACAAAGTAGAGTCACACCATCTGTGCGTTCATGCATGTACACAGGGCAATGGTATCTGTCACACATTCTGTTATTATTTTTACACCCCACCCCGCCCTGACCCCTGCCTTCCCTCTATGCTATCTATTCTTCCTCCATTCTTGCCCACCTCCCCCCCCCCCCGCATTATGCATCATCATTCATTTATCAGAGAGACCATTCGGCCTTTGGATTTTTGGGATTGGCTGATCTCACTTAGCATAACAGTCTCCAACATCATCCATTTACCTACAAATGCCATAATTTTATTCTTCTTTATGGCTGAGTAATATTCCATTGTATATATATACCACAGTTTCTTTATCCATTCATCTACTGAAGGGCATCTAGGTTGATGCCATAATCTAGCTATTGTGAATTGAGCAGCTATGAACATTGATGTGGCTGCATCACTGTAGTAATCTGATTTTAAGTCCTTTGGGTATAGGCCAAGGAGTGGGATAGCTGGGTCAAATGGTGGATCCATTCCAAGTTTTCTAAGGAATCTCCACACTGCTTTCCAGAGTGGCTGCACAAACTTGCACTCCCACCAGCAATGTATGAGTGTACACTTTTCCCCACATCCTCGCCAACACCTGTTGTGCCTGTGTTCTTAATAAAAGACATTCTAATCGGGGTAAGATGAAATCTTAAGGTGGTCTTGATTTGCATTTCTCTTATAACTAGGGATGTTGAACATTTTTTCATAAATCTGTTGATTGCTTATAGATCTTCCTCTGTAAAGTGTCTGTTCATTTCCTTGGCCCATTTATTGATTGGGTTATTAATATTCTTGGTGTAAAGATTTTTGAGTACTTGGTAGATTCTGGACATTAGTGCTCTATCTGAAGTGTGTGTGGCAAAGATTTTCTCCCACTCTGAAGGCTCTCTCTTCACATTGAGGATTGTTTCCTTTGCTGAGAAAAAGCTTTTTAGTTTGACTCTATCCAAATCATTGATTCGTGCTTTTATTTCTTGCACTTTGGGAGTCATGTTAAGGAAATCTGGTCCAAGGCCAACGTGATGAAGATTTGGACCTATTTTCTCTTCTATTAGGTGCAGAGTCTCTGGTCTGATTTCTAGGTCCTTGATCCACTTTGAGTTAAGTTTTGTACAGGGTGAGAGATATGGGTTTAGTTTCATTTTGCTGCATATGGATTTCCAGCTTTCCCAGCACCATTTGTTGAAGAGGCTGTCTTTTCTCCATTGCATGTTTTTGCCTCCTTTGTCAAGTATGAGATACCTGTATTTATTTGGGTTTGTCTCTGTGTCCTCTATTCTGTACCTTTGATCTACCTGTCTATTTTGGTACCAATACCATGCTATTTTTGTTACTATTGCTCTGTAGTATAGTTGAAGGTCTGGTATTGTGATACTCCCTGCTTCGCTCTTCTTGCTAAGGATTGCTTTAACAATTCTGGGTCTCTTATTCCTTCAAATGAATTTCATGATTGCTTGCTCTATTTCTATGAGGTCCGTCATTGGGATTTTAATTGGAATTGCATTGAATTTGTATAGCATTTTTGGAAGTATGGCCATTTTGACAATATTAATTCTGCCTATCCAAGAACATGGGAGATCTTTCCATCTTCTCAGATGCTCTTTAACTTCTTTCTTTAGTGTTCTGTAGTTCTCAGTGTAGAGGTCTTTCACATCTTTTGTTAGATTGATTCCCAAGTATTTTATTTTTTTTTGAGGTTAATGTGAATGGTATAGTTTTCCTAATTTCTCTCTCAGAGGATGCATCACTTACGAATAAAAATGCATTAGATTTATGAGCATTAATTTTATATCCTGCTACTTTACTGAATTCATTAACGAGTTCCAGAAGTTTTCTGGTGGATTCTTAGGATCTTCTAAATAGAGAATCATGTCATCTGCAAATAGGGATAGTTTGATCTCTTTTTACCTATTCGTATTCCTCTAATTTCTTTGGTCTGTCTAATTGCTCTAGCTAGAGTTTCAAGAACAATGTTGAATAGTAGTGGCGAAAGAGGGCATCCCTGCCTTGTTCCAGTTCTCAGGGGGAATGCTTTCAATTTTTCTCCATTTAGAATGATGGTAACTTTCTGCTTAGCATAGATAGCCTTTGCAATATTAAGGAATGTCCCCACTATCCCTATTTTTTCTAGTGTTTTGAGCATGAAGGGGTGCTGTATTTTATCAAATGCTTTCTCTGCATCTATTGAAATAATCATGTGGTTCTTGACTTTAGTCTGTTGATGTGGTGAATTACGTTTATTGATTTCCAGATGTTGAACCAACCTTGCATCCCTGGGATGAAACCCACTTGATCATGGTGCACTATCTTTTTAATATGCTTTTGCATGCGATTCGCTAAAATTTTGTTAAGAATTTTTGCATCTATGTTCATTAGAGATATGGGTCTGAAATTTTCTTTCTTTGATGTGTCCTTCTCTGGTTTTGGTATCAGGGTGATATTAGCTTCATAGAATGAGTTTGGAAGGGTTCCCTCCTCCTCTATTTCGTGAAATACTTTGAGGAGTATTGGAATGAGCTCTTCTTTGAAGGTCTTGTAGAACTCGGCTGTGAATCCATCTGGTCCTGGACTTTTCTTGGTTGGTAGGCTTTTGATGACTTCCTCTATTTAATTGCTTGAAATTGATGTATTTAAGTTGTGTATGTCCTCCAGATTCAGTTTGGGTGGCTCATATGCCTCTAGGAACCTGTTGATATCTTCCAGGTTTTCTATTTCTTTGGAGTATAAATTTTCAAAGTAGCTTCTTATTATGTTTTGTATTTCAATTGTGTCTGTTGTAATATTTCCATTCCCATCACGAATTTTAGTAATTTGAAGTTTGTCTTTCCTTCTTTTCATTAGCGTGGCTAAGGGTTTATCAATTTTGTTTATTTTTTCAAAGAACCAACTTTTTGTTTCGTCAATTTTTTGAATTGTTTCTTTTGTTTCAATTTCGTTGATTTCAGCTCTGATTTTGATTATTTCCTGTCTTCTACTACTTTTGGTGATGATCTGTTCCTCTTTTTCTAGGGCTTTGAGCTGTAATGTGAGGTCATTGATTTGTTGACTTTTCATTCTTTTATTAAATGTACTCCCTGCAATGAACTTTCCTCTTAGCACTGCTTTCATAGTATCCCAGAGATTTTGATATGTTGTATCTTTATTCTCGTTGACCTCTAAGAATCTTTTAATTTCCCCCCTAATATCTTCTGTTATCCATGTATCATTCAATAGCTTCTTATTTAATCTCCAGGTCTTGGAGTAGTTTCTGTTTCTAACTTTATCATTGATATCTAATTTCATTTCCTTATGATCTGATAGTATACAAGGTAGTATCTCTATGTTTTTGTATTTGCTAAGAGTAGCTTTGTGGCATAATATATGGTCTATTTTAGAGAAGTACCCATGAGCTCCTGAGAAGAAAGTGTATTCGCTTTTTGATGGATGGAATATTCTATATATGTCTGTTAAGTCCAAATTAGCAATTGTGTCATTTAGTCCTATGGTTTCTTTGTTCAATTTTTGCTTGGAGGATCTGTCCAGTGGTGAGAGAGGAGTGTTAAAGTCTCTGAGTATTATTGTGTTTTGGTCTATTTGATTCCTGAAATTGAGAAGGATCTGATTGACATACATGGATGCATCATTGTTTGGTGCATAAATATTTTTGATTGTTATGTCTTACTGATTTATGCTTCCTTTAAGCAGTATGAAATGTCCTTCTTTATCCCTCTGACTAAGTCTGCTTTATCTGAAATGAGAATAGAAACCCCAGGTTTTTTACTCAGTTCATGTGCATGGTATGTTTTTTCCCAACCTTTCACCTTTAGTCTGTGGGCATGTTTTTCTATGAGATGAGTCTCTTGAAGGCAGCATATTGTTGGGTCTTTCTTTTTAATCCAATCTGCCAGTCTATGTCTTTTGATTGATGAGTTTAGGCCGTTTACATTCAGAGTTATTATTGAGATATGACTTGTATTTCCCGTCATTTTAGCTTTTTGGGAGTTTTTAGCTTAACTTTGTTTCTCCTTTGATTGACTCTTTCTTTAGGTTAGTGTGTCCCCATGGTGACCGAGATTGTTGTTTTTCATTTCTTCCTCTCTGAATATTTTGTTGAGAATGTTCTGTAGGGCAGGCTTTCTCTTTGTGAATTCTTTAAGCTTTTGTTTATCATGGAAGGATTTTATTTCATCATCAAATCTGAAGTTAAGTTTTTGCTGGGTATAAGATTCTTGGTTGGCATCCATTTTCTTTCAGAGCTTGAAATATGTTTTTCCAAGCCCTTCTTGCTTTTAGGGTCTGGGCTGAGAAATCTGCTGACATCTATATTGGTTTCCCCCTGTAGGTATTCTGCTGCTTTTCTCTCTCCACCTTTAAAATTCTATCTTTGTTTTGTATGTTAGGTATTTTCATTATAATGTGCCTTGGTGTGGATCTGTTGAAATTCTGTGTGTTTGTTGTCCTGTAAGCCTCTTGTAATTGATTTTCCATCTCATTCATCATATTTGGGAAATTTTCTGATATTATTTCATTGAACAGATTGTTCATACCCTTGGTTTGTATCTCTGTGCATTCCTCAATCCAAATAACTCTTAAATTTGGTCTTTTCATGATGTCCCATATTTCTTGGAGGTTTCGTTCATGATTCCTAACCATCTTCTCTGTTTGTTCAACTTTGTTTTCAATATTAAATATTTTGTCTTCATTGTCTGAGGTTCTGTCTTCCAAGTGATCTATTCTGTTAATTATGCTTTCTATTGAGTTTTTAACTTGGTTTATTGTTTCCTTCATTTCCTTGTTTCCTTCTAGGATTTCTGTTTGTTTTTTTCTCAGAACTTCTATCTCTTTATTGAAATGATTTTTTGCTTCCTGCAATTGCTCTATTAGCTGATTATTCATAGCCTGAATCTGCACTCTTGTCACCTCATTCTCTTCTCAGATCATTTTAATTATTAACATTCTGAACTCCATTTCTGTCATTCCTTCTACCATGCTGTCTTTGGGATGTCTTAATGTATCATCTAGGTTTCTTTGTGACACTTTCTTCCCGTGTTTTCTCATGCTGCTCATGTATCTTCCCCTCTAGTAGTGCAAATCAGAGGGATTGCAATTTCCCTGTAAAGACTTAGGGCGTCCCTGCAGATTTCCAGTAACTCACCAGATGTTTGAGAGGTGCTTGATCAAGTGGTGACCCAAGATAGCTGCTGTCTCACAACCTCCAGGTTGGGAATGATCAATGCTTCTGGGCAGAGGCAACCAGGAGATGCAGCACCATGGCCCTGGAGCTGCAGCACCATGTTCCCGCAGGAAGGGCTGAGCTTAGGTCCGAGGGCTCAGACAGCTGAAGATGGCATCTCTCCACCAGGGAAGCTGCAGAATGGTGCCGATGGGCCCAAATTCCCCCCTGGAGCCAGCAAGCAGCTCCGCTCCTGGCCAAATCTCACCTGGAGCTGTAGCACCGTGTCCCCAGGGGATGGGGTGGGCTTAGGTCCGAGGGCTCAGACAGCTGAAGATGGAGTCTCTCCACCAGGGAAGCTGTATAATGACGCCGCCTGGGCCCAAGTTCCCCGCTGGACTAGGATTCAATTTGATTGTAGGAAGCTGCTCCTCTCTCACAGCAACCTACTAGAAAGTGAAGCCAGCCTTCAGATCCAAGCTACATATACAATTGAATAATTTTGTCTTTGACAGACAGCTAAAATTAATGTAGGTAACACTCAGGTATCATTTGACACTGACATTAATAGAAAATAAGGAGAAATTATCGGTCTCACTCTCTATTTTCTGTTAAACTAAAATTTATTTCATGTTGCAATGAAGTGTAATCCAAATACAGTCTGGCTGAGAAAAGGTAGAAAGCCCTGATTTGAACGAGCTTACAGCAACAGTAACAATGACAGTACAATGGATGGATGATTGATAGAGAGATTGATTTCATCCTCAGAAAGTGTTGTGTGTTTTCTCCACCTTAAGAAGAAAAACAAGCAAGAAAAACAAAGAGTCAGACTGGTTTTGTGATTTTTGTAATGTTAAAATGTGAATTTAAATTGAGACATTCTAAAAGTTCACCTACATAACTTCTACAAAGAAGTGAGCAAACTTTTAATTAAGGAGACAGATAATAAATAGTCACACTATTTCAAGTCATAAAGTCTTTGTTGCACCAATTGAACACTGTAATTTTAGCATTAAAGTAATCATAATATTATATAAATGAATGAGCCTACATGGGTTCCAATACATTTTAAATATGGGCAGTAAAATTTGAATTTAACAGAATTTTCATAGCTTATGAAATATTCTTGAAAGTATTTCCAAACATTTAAAAATAGAATAAATGAATTCTTAATTCATGGACCACAAAAAATAAATGATGAGCTAGATTTGGGCTGCTACTCATAGTTTGCAAACCATTTTTCTATACTTAGTTATGGTGCTATTTTATTTCTGTGGTTTTTGCTCACTTGTTTTAGATTGCTATTTGGTCTGTTTTGTGGTTAGATCAGGGTACTTTAACATGTTTTATGTTGTTTTAAATCCCTTTTTACAATTTGAACTCTTGTGATTTTTATACTGATAGTGTATGCTGACACATTTAAAATATTTAAGGTCTCTGTCCTTTTTATTCTTAGTATGCCAGTAGGAAACAGTTACATGATACCTACAATAATTTAAAAGCAAATGGTGTAGTTTGTCACAATGTTTCAAAATATGGTTTCATTATTTTTATCACATCACATGGCTTCAACTAGTGAAATAATAGACATATAAGGAATGAATACTTGAATCTTTAAAAGTTTCTGAAATTGTTCTCTGTAACTATTACTTTGACTCTGTGCAGCATGCTGTGTAAGTTAAAATGGCTTATGTAAGGACAGAAACTGCTGGTTTAATCAATATTTAAACTCTCATTTAATTGAATCTGCTTTTGCTAATATTCTTTTTCTGAGAATTACAATCAAACTAAAGAAAAATTTAGTTCCCACATGGAAGTGAATAGCTCAACTTCTGGCTTTGTCTTGTACTCTAGCTTAAAGCAATTTAATGAATTGGAGCATTTATGAACTAATGACCTCACACTAATGATGGAATCATGTGAAAAAAATTTAAATGGTTATAAGAAATACCTGTTCTTCAGAAGGATCAATTTTATACTGCTGTTAGCGTAATCCATATATGATATCTCATATGTTTCACAAGGGAGTTTTTAAAATACCACCTATCTTTTAAAGAAAATTTACTTTTGCTGCTTTTTAATACAATTAATAATGTGGTTAATTTTTATCAGCAGAATATCACATTTCTCAGGGTGACAAAAATGATTTACAAACAGTTTCAATCATGTACACCACTTTTCATTTCTTAAAAATTTATGCTTACCATAGTACTAACTGCAAAAATCACTCACATTATCACTTGAGTTCTTACAAAACTCATGTAGATTTACATTATTATTATTATTGATGACATTTAGATTTTTTCCATTTTACACATGAAGAAGTAGAGACTATGACTATCCAAAATGACACCTGTGATTGAACCATCAAACTTCAGCTTCCTGTTCAAGATGTTTGAACAGGAGGGACCTGAGATAAAACCATCTTGAGAGTCTAGACATCTAGCAGACGTCTCCAATGAGCAGGATCTAGGGAAGGAGAACAGTGTCTCTTGAACCTAGAGTGTTATAGAGCAGAGTCCTATCACGAAGCTGAGGCAGCCATGGGTGTCCCTTCTTCATCCCAGTTCTTGTGATTATATCAGGAAGATTTCAGATATGTTACTCAGAGTAACAAGCATGAGTTTATTAGAATGGATAGGAAAAAGCAAAATGGTAGCACTCCCAAGGGAATGAGTGGGTCCTCTCAGCGAGGAGAGGGATGGTCTTTCCTGCCCTCCAATTATGGTGGGGTTCCAGGGAAGTTTCCGAAGCGTCCCTTGGTCTACCTTTCGACAGATAGCATAGGAACTACATGCACCATCTCAAAGAGGTGGTGTGTTGCTCAAACAGTTGGAGATTTTAAGGAAATTGACTCCCCCTGTTTTTGCCTCAATTTCTTGCCCCCTAATCAGTTTATTGCCCTTTGAGTAGCACTCAGCAAGTTTTCTTTGGGAAAGTCTTGATGTTTTAGTTGCTAGGGTGATTGTTAAGTGGGGATACAGGCTACTTGGTAGGGTGTAACATAAAACAATAGCTTTTCTTAAGGTGACATAATTACAACTGGAGGAGATTTAGACCAGATTCCTATCTTTCAGGTGCTTATCTGTCAAATGAGTCTCCCTGTGGTTTTCAGTCACCTTTCATTGTCCTTTCCCTGCTCATCCATTAATGGCTGACTGGCCACCTAACAAAACTAGAAATGACAGATATGATTAACAGTTGTAGGAGAGATTAAAATTATCCACAAATCCCATTTGAACCAGTTACCAGATACAGAATATTCTAAAACTCCTAGCTACAATCAATCAGCCCTGTCTCCCTTTTTCCTAGGCTTTTTAAATCCCTTCACTACCTGTAGACTGGGGAGACAGATTTGAGTGTGACTCCTGTCTTCTTATTTTGCAGATTTCAATAAAAATGCTTTCTTCCTGCAAAAACCTGATGTCATAGTATTGGCTTCTATATACTTCCAACAGTGAACCCTTGTTTGGTAACAGTGACATTAATTACTAATGGTCTTTGTCCTTTCCCTTTCTTGTACTTTTTTCTTCTCTTCTTCCTTTGTCTTTGTAGAGTAAAACAAAGAGTTAGCTCTGTGTGGTGGAAGAAAACAACTATTTTATAATCAAAGTGTGTAAGGGAGAGAATCAAGTCAATGAAATAATAATTTTTACAATATATACATATATGAAAACATCACTTGTTACTTCATTAATAAAATTTTTGGTTTTGTATGTCAGTTAAAATTTCAAGTTAGAAAATAGTAGAGTTAAAAAATCAAATTGCACTTCCTAAATATATATGCATTAGTCAGCTTTATGCCACTGTGACAAAATACCTTAGAAAATCAATTTAAAGGTAAAGAGATCTATCTCAGCTCACAGTTTCAGGTTTCAAGCCATCATTTCGTGGCCCCATTGCTGGGAGCTTGTGCTGAGATAGATCTTCATGGCATGGGGAGGGTGTGGCACAGCAAAGCTGTTCAACTTATGCCTGCCAGGAAGCAGATGAGGTGGGGGGACAGGGACAATGTACACCCTTTACAAGCATGTTCCCAGTGACCTACTTCCTTCCATTAGGACCCACTTCCTACATGAACATCCCCCTCCCAATAATCCATTCTATTATGATCTCATCGATGGATTAATCCAGTTATGAGATTGGAAATGTCATGATCCAATCATTTCCCCAAAATCCAAAGTCTGAGTAATATTACACTGGGGACCAAGCCTTCAACACTTGAGCCTTTGGGGGAACATTCCAGATCCAAACCACAAGAACACAGAATAGTTATTTGCTAATTACATAAAATAATTAGAAATGTTTAATTTTAGCAAACTAAAAACATTTACTTGTAAATTAATAAGTTAATTTAATAATTTAATTAATTTTGCAATTAAAAATAATAGCAATTATTCCTTATGAATCACTTCCCCTCCCTTCCCATCACCTTTACTCTCACCCCTACATAAACTTAACAACTACAGTTTCATTGTTCTCAGAAGAGAAATAGGATGCTGACACCCTCAGTATTTTTAAGAAAAAAGAAAATAACTTTTTCAGCATAGAACAATGTTAACTTGCTAAATGGTTGTCTGTTACTATGTAAGCATCAGTTTTAAGTGTTTAAATGTGTTAAAATGGAATTTTGCACACATTTGCAAGATTTTCTTAAGCAAATGATTTTCCTTTCCCCACGAAATGCAACATTCTATTGCTAAAATCAGATGGTTATTTATCTATTTGCATTAATAATTTATGGCCTTTATGTCACTTTTTTGATCCCTAAGACATCTTTGCAATTTTGTTTTTGTTAGTTTCCAGTCCGTTTTGATTCACAATATTCTCTGTAAAAATTCCAATAAATCTTCACCTGAGTTTGTATTTCCAGCTCTAACTTTGGGAAAAAAAAATTATGGTAAGAAGCTTCAAACATTTGAGCATATATTTCTTACCTTATACAATTAATCATGCAATCAATGATTTCCATCCTCAAAATATCCTTTAGGGAGGTAAGGCTGATAATTTCACTTCCTCTGCATTTTTTCAAGTTATTTAACATGTTTCTGATGTTCTGTTGACTTTAGCTTCATGTTTGTAGCTATAATGTTACCTCCATGTTACCATGTTTTTATTACCACCTTTTAACTTATGCTAGAAAGACCAAGGTTTAAGTGCAGCAATTTATTATAACAATGTAAATGTGATCAAGTGCATTGATGTTGCTGACAGCTGGCAGGTCATCAATAAAAATAACAGCTTCTGACAATACCAAGCAGCACTTTTATGACATTTTGTCCTAACCAATTTTTACTTACTGTTCTGTCATTCATGAAACAGTTTCTTCTAGGAATAATGAATATGGATGCCCCATTTACAAGGCTATTTTATATAACAGAATTTTCTCCTCTTCTTTCCTTTATGATATGAGTTGTGATATCTTTGCTTTTATTTTGAAATCTCATTCAAATCAGTATACGAGTAAGTACAAAGTAGATAATGTTATTGATCAACAACAAACAATATAAGGAAAGGTATTAAACATATAAAATATGTCAACTTACCTAACTACTTGTGTTTTCAAAACTGAAAACACAGCTATCGACTAAAGCATTGGGATGTTTGACACTAATATACTTAATATGATGTGAATAAAACCAGAAATGTTATTTTTTAAATTTGTGAAATATTGCCAGTTTTATACTGAGATGATCTCCACCTGGAAATAAAGGAAGCAAAATCTCTATCTCAGAGACAGGAAAGGATCAATAATATCAATTAGAATTATTTCTTTTAATCAAAGAAAAATTTTGTTAAGGTTTAGTCCTAGGAATATCCCTTCAGAAGCTCATGTGATAAACAATGCAAGAATGCCTAAAAGTTAAAAGATTGAAACATCAGAGCTGTAACCTGGTCAGTAGGTTAAACCATTTTATGGATTAATAATGGGAATGGACTACTGGATGTTAAGTGTAGACAGATAAGGTGTGGCTAGAGGTTGTAGGTTCCTGGGGGCATGTCTTTGGGAGTATTGTCCCTGTCTCCTTTCTCTTTCTCTGCTTTCTGGCTAGCATGAGCTGAGAAAATTTCCTCTGCCACCTGCCCCCTTCCACCCTGATGTTCTACCTCACTTCAGTCCCAGAGCAATGAAGAAAGCTGGCCATGGACTGAGAACTTGAAACCATCAGCCTAAAATTAACTCTTCCTCCTCTAAGTTGTTCTGGTCAGGTTGTTCTGTTTCAATATAAAAGTATTGGAGCATACAAATAAAATTTAAAAATATTTAATCATCTACCCATAACTGAAATCACAAACTCATTTTTGTAAAATAGCAGTCGGTAGAAACTGATAGTAGAGGTGTCAAATACATTTTTCCATAGCTCTAATGAAGCCTTGGTTAATCTTCCTTGGCTTTGTTTGGTTCCTTTAATCCCAGAATAGCTTCATCTGTTCATATTCCTGTGAGTGTTGATTTTTCACAAGGTCCTTGGAAACCATATGTGGTTTGCTCAGTAACAATTAATTTCCACTATTGAAAAAGTTGAAATGGGAAGTGATACTAAGGTGAGGTTAGGAAGGCCAGCTATATGGGAGACAGCATGTGAGTAATTTTCCCCTATTCTACATGATTATTATGTTGCCTAATAGTGCCTTCTCTACCTTGTGTGATTTAGGTCAGGTACACTCAGCAGTCAGGCAAGGAGGCAGTTTGAACTACATTCCAAACCGAATGCTATTGTCTCAATGTTTATGCTCCTCACAAAATTAGATGTTAAAATTCTCACCCCTAAGTAATATTACAAAGTGGTGGTGTTGTGGGAAGGTGAATAGTTGTTGGGGGGAAAAAAAATCTCATGAGTGATATTAATACCTTATTAAAAGGCCCAAGAAGTACATCCCACTCCATTCCTGCCACAGGAGATTTGAGTGAGAAAATGTAAGACAGTGGACCTCACCAGACTCTCTATCTGCTTCAATCATGTACCCCTCAGCCTCCAGAGCAGTGAGAAATAATTTTCTGTTGCTTATGAGTCAACCTCTGGTATTTCGTTTCAGCAGTGACAAAAGACAAAGACACTGAGATATGTCCTGAAAGCTAAAATATTAAAATTCACACACCAAAATATATATGGGACATCTGTAGAAGGAAATGTAGAATGGCCTTGGCAATGAAATTTTAAGATCAGTGAGAGACTAATACATTAAAATCATTGTTTTATTGAATGTGTGCCTTTAGTATGTCATAAACTTTCTTGGTGTCAGTTTTGGATCATTTCCCTACTATGGACATTATCTCAAATAATTGTATTGCCTTTTAAATGTGTATCACAGTGTTTGTAACAAAACAGGTATCTGGTGTTTTTCCCACACAATGGTAGTTGCTTTGTTTTTGTTATCATTCCTGGTGTTAACAATACTTTTGACAGAATTTATTATGAAAGCTGCTATCTTATAATGTCGCTCTTGCATGGAAAGAAATTGCATTCTCCTGTAGAGTGGGATGAATGCCATATTTTTCAAGAAAGAAAGGGTCAGCCACAGAAATAAATATTCTGGCCTAAACAATCAGGATGCAATATCATCCAAAACATTACTCTTCAGATAAATAATTTTTAAAATCAGACAATTCCACAGTCCCTGATTGCCTAAACATCTCCTGTAATTAATTATAAAATGTGTTTTGTTTTCATTTCTCTTCTCCCAATGATACACTCTCTTATAACTCTTGTGCTTCTCTTAGAAAAATTTTCCATCCTTTTACAGAACTTTCCATTGTCACCTCTACAACCACTACATCTTCAAAATTTCCATGGAATACCACTCACAGTGACACAACTGAATCCTTGCAGGGTTTTGTACCTTTTCTACTTTACTAAGAAATGCCAAGTGCCTTGACCATCCCCTGATGGACCTGCCGGCTTGAACAACACAACCAGGAAAGCAGTCTTGTAACTTGTATCTTCACTCACTGCAGATGAGGTGCGTAAGATGTTCAAAATATTGAAAGAAACTAATCTTGGCTCTTATTCAAATTTCTTAAACCCTCACACACAATCTATAACCAAAGCGCCTCATTGTGGACATACCTCGGTAGATAGAGAGATAGAGGATCCAGACTTTAGGATGCTCAGAGTTCTCTAATCTTACTCCAAACCAGTATAATCTTAATGAACATCCCCCATTTTATATCAATGTCATATAACAAAGTTAAACACCAATCCATCTGCTTCATCACTGCTCTCTTGAGCTCCAGGTCACTGCCTCACCACCACCCACCACTATCTATTGGTGATTGCACCTTCTTGTTTTTCCTCTAAACCTCTCCTACTATTTTTCTGTTGGCTTCCATTAGAGTGCATGGTCTACCCAGTACTTAAGAGAATCAAGATTAATATTATTCCAATAAATAATCACCTTATTAGATTTCAATCATTCCTATCTAATCACCCAGGACATTGTTATCTTCCAGAAACTTTCCTCTTAAAAAAAATTATAGCTAAAACTACTTAAAGCCCTTTCTAATCCTTCCAGTTTTCCCACTCAGTCTAGCAATATTTTTATTCAGGTTCATTACATCTTCCTCAAAACTTTCCATCAGTTTGCTTCCAAATTTCCAGGCTCCTTTTGTCCTTAGTTCCTTTTAAATGTATTAAAGATCATATAATCTCTTAATTAAAATATTAGTTAGCTATTTACTAAAGGATCTTGCCCCATGCTTTTGGAATTTCAGCAAGAACACATCAATCCTGTATATCAACCCATTCATTCTGGAAAATGGGAAATCTACCAAAAAATTAAATAAGAGAAGCATCCATGTAGGATAAAAGCAGGAATGGACAATAAGAATTTCACCTAAATCTAAATGGGAAGACTTTATCTCACAAAATAATAAGAGGAAAGGAAAAGGAGATAAGAAAGGAAAATAACTTTTGATTCTAAAAATGAAGGACATTACACTATTAATGTGCTTGCTAAAACTACTAGGCTTGATTTAGTGTACCAACAACATTATAAAATAAATCATTAATATCCAAGCACAGAGAAATCTACAGTTTCTTAAAGAAATCCAGTAATTGCTTCACAGGGATTACCTTGAATAAGTTTTCTAAATTACTCTTTTATACACCATTTAGAGAAAATGTTGTTTATATGTTTGAATTGAACTATTTTGACACCACAAACAATTCCCTAGAAGGCATGTCCTAGTCACTGTTTCTAGATATTTTCCAAGAGAATAATTAGTTTAAACATAAATATTCCAGCTCTTAGGTAATTGTGATAGTTGTGTATGGTTAATTGCACTGTTTTTAAACAAATCATGTGTAGGAGGACATACACATGCTTTACTAGATTTTAATTGGTAAAATTACCAGGTGCTAACATTTAAAACATTTTTCAGAAACTGATTGATACTTTAAAACCATCAAAAATTTCACAATACTACACAAGCATTTCAAATGCAATTGATACTGTTTTCTAATATGAAAATAAGATAAAAAATTAGAGTACAAAAATAAGATAAAAATGAGAACTATGGTTTCATATTCATGTCCACTTGGGATAAACAAAATGGGCTGTGAGATAGTGTGGGCGGAAACCCACTGGACCTACTACTGGAGAACCAGGGAGACAATTTCACAACAAAATTTCTGAAGGAAGGGAAAAGAGGGTCTTTCTTATTTCAAGAAGGACTACTACTTTGACAAGAATATTAAAATATTATTCTTCAGGAAGAGCCAGAGTAAGGCAATTTTATAACTAGTGTGGGAAATTGAAGAGAGTCTCCTTTGATGAAGTCTCAAAGTACAGTACATTTCCATCGAGATGAAAAAGGAAAGGGAACAAAGACAAGAAAACTCCGCCTCATAATAGGTTATAAATGGAGTAGAAGGATGGTACTTTTCTATCCCTCATCTTTGAAGATTATGTGATGTTTTTAAAAGCAGTTATCAAACTCTTTATGAAATATGATATTATCTTCATGATATATGGAGATACAATTTAAGATGGGTTACAATCATTGATCTCAGACCGAATTGCATTTATGATATTAATAAATAGCTAGACATCATATGGCTGATGAGCCTTTTAGAATTCTAACACAAAATTCCAAAGACAAGTGTGGTAATAGTTTGTTTCCTTGGAGAATATAAACACCATGGCTATTGGTTATTATATTTATACCTACTTTAAGTACAATTTTTAGAAGAAAAAAATAAAAGTAGATGGTCGGTCTCTGGAATCACTAGTAAATCTTTAGCGTTCTAAAAATTAGATCAGTGTCTTGTAATATATATAAAGCAATTCCAAAGAGACTTAAAATTCATTCAGGACAAACATAAGTTGAAATTACCTAAGCTGGTATTTTGTAGAATCAACATCATGTAGAAGAAAGACTGTGGATTTGAAGAGCAACAACATGAATTTGAGTCATAAAATGTTTCCTTACTACTGTGTGTTTCAATTTCTTTCTGTTCTGAAAATATCACAGGATTATGATTGTTATCAAGTGGAATGATGTGTTTAATTGTTGTAAACTGGAAAACACTACAGGAACATATAATGATTATTAGATGTCAAATTAAGAGTGGAAAGGTGAGAGTAATTAACATTTTTAATACCTACATAATGTTTGGAATTTAGCTATATGTTGTCTCATGATGTCCTATGAATCTTTATTTTAGAAATAAGAAAGATGCTCTTAGGAGAAATCAAGTAACTCACATACCATAACAATATCTGTTAACTGGAAGAATTTTACCATAAGATACTGGAAAATATTTAAATGAAATAGGAACTCTGTTTAAATACCATGCCACATAAAATTTATGAAAATTGAGAAAGAGAGAGAGAGAGAAAGAGATGAAGTGAGAACTAAAGACAAGACATAGGCAGAGTGACATTATATAGTAAGGTGTAAAGAAATAGCCAACTGCTCAAAACCAATGACAGAAGCATGTCCAAAATACAAATTTGTATTACACTAAAATATCCCACAATATACTCTATAAACTTCAATTCCAATTTGACATGCATAGTTTAATTAGATCAATTCAGTTTGCATATTTATTATATTACAATGAAACTATATTAAGTCAGGCACAGTGGCACATGCTTGCAATCCCAGTGGCTCTGGAGGCTGAGGCAGGAGGACCTTGAGTTCCGAGACAGCCTCAGCAAAAGCAAGGTGCTAAGCAACTCAGTGAGACCCTGTTTCTAAATAAAATACTAAATAGGGCTGGGGATGTGGCTCAGAGGTCGAGTGCCCCTGAGTTCAATCTCTGGTACCCCCCAACAAAAAAGAAATTCTATTTCTATAAAAGAAGTTCATTTGATAAAACATGTGGGAATCAACTTTACATAAGCATATTTTCTCATTCTCTTTTTTAACCAAAGTGATATGCCCGCATTCTTTAGGAAGAGATTCATACTTATCATGTTAGTTTGTGATAGTATCTTAAATGGTCTTTATAACTGGCAAAAAAAAATGTAGTAAAATGTACCAAGACTATAAATATACGTAAACCTCAAGTTCTTTCAAAACAGTTTGAAGATGTTTATTGAAAAATTATTTATAAGAATGATAAAATGGAAACAAATTCTATGCTTTATGATTCACTTATAATGCAGAAAGGCCTGCTAATGATACATACACTAATTGTGATATTGCAAATGCATTAAATGATTAATAATGGGAAATTAATCCAATGAGGGAAATTGTTGAAGTCAAATTAGAAAGAAAATATGAGATGAATACATGAATATGCTTAATTGCAGTATTTAATATATATGCATATCTAAATACATTTACACCTTAAACATACACAGTAAAAATTTCTATAAAACATTGTATATTTCCAGAAAAAGCATCTGCTGATCTGTTGCTACAATCCTCAAAAATAGCTGGCTGGGCTTTCCTAAATTTATCGAGAATTTTCAGGAGGATCTAATGTAGGCTATGTGACACATACAAAAGAGAGTTCCTCAAAGAAATAGGCATTCATTCTTCCAAGTAGCTCATCCTGAGATGCAGCCAGTTCAAGTCTCTGCTGAAGGCCACTGAGGAACAGTGCTTTCAACAATGAGCACAAATTAAATCAAAAGAACACATGCTTTGAATTTCAAATATTGATTTACAATCAAACTTACTTTCTCACATGGGCAGCTCTCTGAAATGTGTTCCAAGATAAATAGTGACCATGGTTAGCAAAGGTATCCATGGTCAATGATTCTACAGCTCAATATCGAGAAGGCAAGACTCTACCTATTCATGCAGAACAAGGACTAGGTGACATGTTTTTTTGTAAAAGCATTATTTCTTAAGAAGACTGAAAGGTAACACATAGAGATAGATTTTATGTTAATGTCCTCATTTATGACTCTGACTGTGAAATATGCCACAACCACATAAATATGTCATGTACTTTGATGCGTGATTTTAATTTAGGATATGTATCTTATGGATTTAATTTACAATACAATAAAAATATAATGATATTCCCTGAGACACTATTTAAATAAGTTAGCAGGATGCAACTTAATTGCCCAAGGACAGTTGAATGGGTTAGTTACATTATTGTACCTATTGAGATTATATATTGTATATATTGAGAATAAATAGGCTGTAGCTTTCCTTGAAAAGGAATGGCTAATCATTCAGGGAGATACTTCTAATGTAATATTCTTTATAAAAACTTTTCTAAAAATTCTTAATATAGCCCACCAAGCCATTTATTTTATTTTCTATTTCATTCTTGCTTTAGTGAAAATAGCCTTCTGTCAAGTTTTACACAAATATTCCTCCTTTTTGCCATAAATCTTCCCAGTGTTATTCATTCTGGCTTAAAAAGTCATCTTCCCAATTTCATCTAGTTTTTTTCTTCAGGAAAAATTATGCTGAGATCAATATTATGCCCATCTTAAAGCAAATGTTATCATAATATTTATAGTTATATCCTTTACTACACTTAATGTGCTTGCAAATGTATAAAAACAATATCAACAACAATTAAGTATACATTTGCAAACACATTAAGTATAGTACATTAAGTATAGTAAAAGTCCTTTCCAAAGCACTGGTTTAAACTTACAGACCTTCATTTTCCTCATCTACAAAGCAAGGATCATCACCCTTCATCATAGGGCTTTTGAGATGTATTTTAAAGGTCCAATATATGATGGATATGTAGCAAATATCATTGCTGTTGTTGCCATTATTATTAATATTAATCAGATACTTCAAATCCTTAACTGAGTACCAGCAATTCCTGGAACCACATTTCCAAACTTTCCTGAGCTTTGATTAGCACGCTATAAGTTCAGGTTTCAGAGTTGACTAGTTTTCCACCTTTCTTTCCTTCTTTGCTATGGTTGGGTAGGAATTTTTAAGAAAATGGGATAACTAATACAAATTAATTCTTTAGCCCTGCTATTTGTGCCCCTATGATATTGGACTTGACAGGAAGCAGCAGCACTGCACATGATATAGACAGCTCTCATCCTGCTCTGGCTTCATCCAGGTACTCCCAGTGGTACTCAACCACAACTGCCTCAGAGCTACCTTGGAGGTTCTGCAGCTCAATTCATCAGGGAGCGTGGGTTCCTAGTTTTATTTTTGCTCATACTATCTTTGTCTAGTTTGGCATCTGAACAACATTGGCTTCGTAAAGAGTTTTGGCAAGTATTCCTTCCTCTTCTCTTTTCTGGAACAGATGTGTGCAGAATTAGTGTTAATTCTTGAAAAAGTTTGATAGAATTCTCTAGTGAAACCATCTGGACCTGGTAATTTCTCTCTTTTTTTTTTAAGCTGGGGGTGATTAAAACTATGAATTCAATTTTCTTAGCAACTATGAGATTATTTCAATGATCTTGTATATATTAGGTGAGTTGTGATAATTTTTTTATTTTAAGGAATTGATCTATTTCACCTGATTTTTCAAAAATATATATATTGAAGTTTTCACAGAATATCTTTATTTTCCTTTTGATCTCTGCAGGGTCAATTGTAATATAACCGATTCCTTACTGATATTAGTAATTTCTTTCTTCTCTCTTGTTATTCATCATTCTTGCTAGAGATTGGTCAATTTTACTTATCTTTACAAAGAGCTTTTTAAAATTGATTTTTCTCTCTTGCCTTTTTGTTTTCAACTTCATTAATTCTTTTCTGTATTTTTTAATACCATCTTTGTGTTTGGTCCTATTACATCTCTTTCTTAAGTTATTGGGACAGGAACTTGAGTGATTAATTTGATAATTTTCTTCTTTTCAAATGTGTATCTTGTTAGTTTCCCTTCTCGCTGCTTCAGCAATGTCTTAGAGATTCTGGAATGCTATATATTCTTTCTGATGTGCATATTTTGGTTTCCCTTGAAATGTCTGTCCTTTTTTGACCCGCGAACTATTAGAAGTGTATTGTTTAATATCTAGATGTTTGGGAATTTTCCTGTTATGTTGTATTATTGATTTCTAATTTTATTACACTGAAGTCCAAGAACACATGCAAAATTATTCTAATGCTCAAATGCTTATTTTATTAATGGCCATGGCTGTGATTTATTTTGATACATGTTGCACTGGGTACTTGAAAAAAAACCTGTGTTGTGTTGTTGGGTGGAGTGCCCAGTAAATGTTGATTATATCCTGCCAGCTGATGGCATTGAGTTATATATTGTTGTTGCTAATACTGCCTACATGTTTCATCAATATTTAAGAGAGAAGCATTGAAGTCTCCAATGATCATGGATTTGCCTATTTTTTCCTTTCAGTTCTATCAGTTTGGCTTTTCATATTTTGCAGCTCTGTCATTTGGTGAATTTAGAATTGCCAGATATTCTTGGTGGACCAATACTTTTATCATTATGCATTATTCCACTTCATCTCTGTTAATTTCCTTTGCCCTGAAGTCCATCTCAATTGATACTAATACATCTACTCCAGACATTGTGGGAATAGTCATTATGACCACATGGAAGTAGAAGATCTTCCATTGATCTTCCCTGACACCACAGATGGATGGGCTTAATTACTACAAGGTGTAATTAAAATGCCAAGTCTCTATTCATCCTTTTTCTAAAAAAATCATTGTATTATTTTCTACTTTATTTTTAACTGACGAATGCTAATTATATACATCCTATTTATAGTAAACAGCATGATGTTTACATTTTGGACTGAATTAATCAAGCTAATACTTAGTAAATTTTTGTGATGCATATACTTATAATCTACTCAGTAATTTTGAACTATATGAGGTTTTTAAAATAATAGTTACTTTTCTGTGCAATAAGTGGGTAGAGAATAAGTATTCCTGTTGTCTCATTGACA
The DNA here is from genome assembly GCA_020662805.1 of Glaucomys volans. Classification (NCBI taxonomy): domain Eukaryota; kingdom Metazoa; phylum Chordata; class Mammalia; order Rodentia; family Sciuridae; genus Glaucomys; species Glaucomys volans. The sequence goes on along the minus strand of JAJEJO010003758.1, from coordinate 86,143 downwards.
AGGAAGTTATATCCTTTGACATATATCTCCTTTTTTCTCATCTATTCCTCTGCTCCAGCCTCTGGTAAATAGCATTTAACTCTCTATTTCTGTGAAATCAACATTTTTAGATTCCACACAAGTGAAATCATGACATATTTATCTTTTGGTGCCTGCTTTATTTCACTGAACATAATTTCCTCCAGATTCATCCATGTTCTGTAAATGACAGAACTTCCTACTTTACAAAGACTGCATGGTATTCCATTTTGTATTTATCCCACATTTTCTTTATTCATTCATCCAATGCTGATTCCTCAAATGTTTGCATCCACATCTTGGTTATTGTGAACAGTGCTGCAGTAATCATGTGAATGTAGACATCTGTTTGGCACATTGATTTCTGTTCCTATGTATATGGTCAGAAGCAGGACAACTAGATCACGTGATAACTATCTTTATTGTTTTTCAAAGACTTATCAGTAAAAATGCTGTATTAACTTACATTCCCACCACTAGTGTACAAGGTCTTCCAGTTCTTTGCATCCTCACCAACACTTGTTATTTTTCTTCTTTTTGATAATAGCTACCCTGTTCAGGCAAGGTGCTGGCATCAACTTATAGCCTGCTGAAGGAGGAAGTCTTGGTTTCCATTTCCATTTGCTGACAAGGGCAGGGGTAGAAGAAGCATTTTTTTTTTTTCCCTGTGGTATTAGGCTGCAGTAGAGCAACCATGGCCTGAAGATTTTGTCCTAAGCTGCTCCATTACCTTTACCCTTAGCTTCAGAGAGCAGGCTTTGATTGTAGCATTTTGCATGCACCCAGTGGAATTTCTGGGTTTCTCGTTTCTGGATTTCAAGCAATAAACATAGGATATAAAGGCAAAAGCAAAAGCATGAACAAAAAGAAAAGTAAATAATGGAAAAAATAAAACAAGAAATGCAGCCTGTGTTGTTCCTCAGATTGTGATGTCTCTCACTGGTTTTCTTTTTTCCTTCTAGTTGTTACAATTTTCTTACAAAAAGTTTTGCTTAATAAGTTTAGAATATTCAGATTTAATCAGGAGGAAAAAATAGGGAAAATTGTTTTATTTCATGTTCTTGGAAGTATAAGTCTCTGGAGAATTTTAAGTAATTGTTGTTCCCAGGAACCTACCCAGACCATTTTATCAGATTCACTGTGCATTTTTTTAATCTCATGGTCAATTAATTAAGGAGTTATTT
>JAJEJO010003758.1:42716-84931 GCA_020662805.1 Glaucomys volans | reverse complement strand
TATGCACATGCTATTATCTGCATCATTAAGGTATGTCAGATTAATTTTTTTCTTAAATTCTGTTTAATTGCAACAATAAATTTCATTTATATATTCTCTGTTACCCATGTACAATAGTAATCTGTTTTTAGTTTGAAAGAAATCAGGACATTTTTGCAGTGTTGTAGTTGTACAATACTATTATATCCTGCCTTTCTTTTTAAACATATTTTAGGATAAAAGGCACACTTTAAATGGATTGGACACACTAGTGGATATTAGGAAAATAAAACTGGAGCATAATTTACACATAGCAAAATTCCCTCATTTTGTCCACAGAATGTTCTCGTATTCTCTATGGGTTTGACAAATGCATGCAGACATGTAGCTATAACCAAAATCAGGTTTCAAAAGGGTTCTATCATCCGTCTTCCCCAACCTGGCCCTTCCCTCTTGCTGTCTTTCTGTAGCCAGCTCTTCACTATACATCTCTGGGTGGTCCTTCCCACCACCTCCCCAATTAATAGGAGGCTTCCTTTGGTCTAAAATCCAAATCCCGCCCCCTTCTTCAGAGGTAGAAGATTGTATTCAGTTGGTTACCCCAGGTTCAATGGGTTCTTTCCTGTGGATTACAATGACAAGTTTTCTGTCCTTCTTCAGCAGCTTAAGTCTTTGTCTTCCTCCTCCTCCCCCTCCCCCCTTCTCGTCTTCTTTCTTCTTCTTCTCCTCCTCCTCCCTTTCCTCCTCCTCCTCCTTGTTCTACTTATTTTTTGTTCTTTTTAATTATACATGACAGTAGAGTATACTTTGACATATTTATACAAAGATGGAATACATCTTATTCTAATTAGGATCCCAGCCTTGTGGTTGTACATGATGTAGAGATTCACTATATTCATATACACCTTCTTTTCTATGGGGAAGCTTCATCCCGAGTGGCTTTGCACTTTCCTAAACATTGGCTGCTCCCTTCTCCTCAAGCAAAGCTCTCTTTCTTCTCTGTTCTGACTTCTTTTCAGATTCCAGGAATATGCTGAAGGATGCAAACTGTCCTATGTCTGCAGTTCCAGAGGTTCTAGACTCACAGCAGTTCACACTCTTCCTTCAGCAATTTGTTATACATAATTACATTAGTTATTCTTTTTAGCTTATGTAATTGTGGCAGCCATGTCTTCCTCTCAGGCTCTATTTTAGGTAAGCTAGAGCTCCTTTTCTTCTCTATGATGACATCTGTCTTTCCTTAGATTTCAAAAAAGTGAAATGCCCTATGATTTTAGTCCTCTATTAGGTCAGTACATTAGGACAAAATACTCTGGCTTTTTCTTTTTGATAGAATCAAATTGTTAGGACAAGATCCTGGTTTGTATCCCCTTAAAATTAAGTGAAAAATGGGGGTGACTTCTCATTTTTAATGTTGAAAACTAAGGCAGACAATGAAATATGATATGCTTTTTGAGAGTAATAACTTTGTTGTCAACTGTACAGATACTTTATGATCTGTGAATATCAGTATAATGTAGTTAACAATTAGTTTTTTCAATCATACAAAAGTGAAATTTTAAGATGATAAAAATCCTGAAATCTAGTTATATATCTCAATGTCTTGTCCACTTTATTTATTTTTTATGGAAGACAATCTGTTTTGGTTTCAGTTCTTAATACAGAGTTCATATTACTAGCTATTCATTTTTAATGCATTGATATGCAATACAAAGGTTTGTAAATTATTTAATTATTATAAATAATAATTATTACTGCATATAATACATTGTATTCTTGGAAATAATTGTATTAGCTATTGACTTGCAATATCTTGACATAATATACTTCACTGCCATGCCATAAATCATGGATTTTTTACCAAATTTGCCATGACTACTGACTTAAAATTATTGTATTTTAAGTGTGTCTTCACTAATCGATGACACTGTGCACCTGCCCAATAGTTCCTCTATGAATGAAGAAAATATATTATTACAATAGTCCCACAGAATCTCAAGCTTTAGAATGACCTCTGAGGGCTCAACTTCCTTCAAAACATTTCACTTGGCAGATGTGATGGTTAGACAAATAGTAATCCAAAATGCTAATTGTTAATACCATGATATGATGTCACATTCAAATTATGAGTGCTAAACAAGGTATAATTTATGTCTGAAATCTTTTTAGTACTGGATGCATCAAAGGTATAGACATGACTCTGTTTTATGATGCTGTAGAAAGAAGAAACAAGTTCTTATAACATGATGATTAAATATTTAGATAACTGTCAAATTAGTTCTTATGTGTTACAACTAAATGTCATCCACCTCACATGACTTTCTTAATTCATTTTATTATTTTTCTGTTTCTCCAGCTATTTTGCCATGGTAGGCTAACCATGTTTGGATGATGTTTAATAACATGTGGTACACAATGCATATAATTAGATCAAGCACCCAACAGTGGAGTTTTCAAATTAACTTCTAATTACTTGCTCTACAATTTACATCTTCTCAGTATTCTCCCTCCTTTGTCCTCTTTTCAATTATTTCTCTTTCACAGGCCATTTTTATTTCTCCCTTTAAAAGAAAAAGCACTGCTCATCAGTAATAATTTTGTGCCTCAAGCTGTGGCATAATTCTAACGTTAGAGCTGAATCTAACTCTATTACTCAAAGTATTTTAGAGATTGTCAACAGTTTCGTATATATCTCTTATTCCAGCCATTTCTTTAGCATTTATTTTGCTTTTCTCTAAGATTTTCATCAACATTTATTAATTATAATGAAATTATAATGTTAGCAAAATTTAGATTTCTTCTGTTGAAAATCATTTATTAGAAGTATAAGAAGGAGGGAGATAGGGAAGAAACAGGGCAAGAGAGAGGATAGGAAACCTTTCTGTCATGAATAAAAAGCTTCTGGGGCAAAGTTTAATAAGAAAGTAAATAGAAACTAAATGCAAGCTTTAGGATTTCACAGTCACTAGCTGAAGATCAGACTGCAAATCGGCAATGGAATCTACTGAGTTCCTGAATGTAACAGTATTTGAAGAGCTCTGCCTCTGTAGTCAGGCAGGCCTGGCTTGAATCAGAGCTCGCACATCTCCTTGGGTAAGTTATTTACTGCCCCTGACCTCACCTGGACACTGAGGAGAGTTTTGGCCACTACTGGTGAAATAAAAGTGCATCAAATTCTAACATAGTGAGTATTCCTTCCAAAAATTCTCAGGAAAAAAATGAAAAATATACCATATGTACTATATAATAATTGTATGAAGACTAGACTTGTATTATGTTTTTAGATATCATACATGTTTTGAAAATGCTTGCTCATATAATACGTATTATTATAACAAAGGTGTTGGAACATATAAGCACTTCAGTAATTGAATGTATAGCTGTCACAGTCATTATGAACACTGATATGTTCTGAATATGTTTAATTTAAAATCTGGTTGGCTATTTTGCAAAGGTAAGAACATATAATGAAGACACTTCAAACAGATTTAAAAGTAAAATCATAATTGAAGTTCAGAATTTAATCTCAGAGTTGTTAGATCTTATGGGCACATTGGTCTGAAAATGGGAAAAGTACTGTGAATGAAAGGAAATAAATTCTGTGACCAGAAGATAAAATGAACTGATACTGTATTAGCAGACCCACACAACTTCCAACAAAATGCCAGCAGTCAGATCATAGCAAGGCCTATCCACATCAAATTCTGCTCCATTTCATAAGCAAAGAATATTATCTTATGTGAATAAGAATTGTTAATAACAAATTGAACTACCTTGAGTCTATCTTATACAATTCTCAGGGAGTTTTGCTAAGTATGAATTTCAAAATAATTGGCAAAAATTTGGTTAAGATATTTCAGTAAGAGACAATACCAACAAGACATTTAGATATCTATAAAAGAGAATAGGAGTCAGCTCCTACAAGCCTGGATATCATCCTTGCAATTTATGATGTTTTTAATCTTGAACATGCATCTTCCCTTCTGAAAAGTTGTTTTCTTAAGGGATCTAGACTTCAGAAGAGGTACTCAGAATGTTTCTATACATTCTGTATGACATATTCATAGACATAGTGGTCTATTCTTTATGGATGTCAGTCTTATTTCATTACTCTTTGCTAAGCTATAACATTTGCTTGATTAAAATAAATGCTTTCATAAGATACAGTGCATACCATAATAGATAATATTCTACTGTTTGAGGCAGTCAGTTTTTTTGTCACTGTGATCACCAATTCCATAGCTCTGGGCTGGAGGTGAGGCAGAACATCATGGCAGAAGGGAGTGGAGGAAAAAAGCAGCTCATGACATGACAACCATCACAGAGAGCTCCACTCACCAAGGACAAAACATAAATCTCAAAGGCACACACACAGAGGTCTACCTCCTCCAGCCACATCCAAGCTGCTTATCCTTACCATCCAATTAATCCATACCCTTGAATTAATTCACTAAGTTACACCTCTCACAATCTAATCTTTTCACCTCTGAAAATTCTTGCATTGCCTCACACATGAGCTTTTGGGGGATACCTCATATCTAAACCATAAGATTCCAGTTTCTAATTTGTAGGAGAATTTGGGAATGTATATTTATCTGTTCCTTATTTCCACTGATCGGTTTATTTTTATGTAGAATGGTAGATCATATTGCAATTATGTTACTATTCACTATAAATGTAAATTGTCTAAAACTTTACAATTAAAAATAGATTTGATATGTATAATATTCACTCCAAATTATTTAAAATGAATTAAAGTGTGTTACATATTAAATGTAAAGTCACTTGTGATGCTGAAATATTTAAAATTGTACTACTCATTATACTACCTTGTGTGTATGTGAGAGACTGGGCATTGAACTTAGCTGTGCTCTAATACTGAGCTATATCTCCAGCCTCCTTGTTTGGGGTTTGTTTTGTTTTCTGAGACAGGATCTTGCTAAATTGCCCAGACTGGCCCCAAATTTGTAATTGTCCTGCTTCAGACTCTCGAATAACTGGGATTATAAGTGTGAGCCAACATACCCAACTCATAATATTATTTCTTAATTGCCTGAATCTTTTAAAATCAGAATTTTAAAATCAGCCATACACCCTTTCTAGTAAATAATCAGATTTTCTCTTCTTAAATATTTTGGTTCACATTTTATGGTTCTCTGACATGTTGGTATGATCTCATAATAGCATTGTATAATGCTACTTTAGCTTTTATAAAGTAATTAAGAAACAGTTTTGTTAACAGTTATTTTTTTTGTAAAAGTACTGATTCTCCTATATACTCTGTTTCAACCTTCACGATAAATAGAACTGTTGAACATACACTGACACTGAAAAACACAGCACAGAATTAAGCCAATGCTTAATAACATTCTGCCTTATTCAGTTAAATCTGCATATGAAATAAATATGATATCAAACACTGAAGTCTTAATTCATAATGAATTTTCTTCTTTATTTCATATGCATTTAGGTGATATTTTTACAGGACATCACAAGAAAAAAATCACTTTCAGGCACTTTCTTGTCTGTGTTTAAGAAAGAAAGAATTATGGCAGAAAGAAGATGCTCTATTTTTATGGAGAAGTTCTTGGTTCAAATTCCAGATATTAGTTTTATTAATTTTAGAAACACAATTATTATATAAGGTTACTTGAGGCTTAGCTAAGATAAAGGATTAAAAAGTGCTCATGACTAGAGAATATATTATGAATGGATGAAGCTCCTGATTATCAGGAGAATTTTCATTGAAGTATAGAATTGTAGCTTTTATTATTATTCCTTCTTATGGTTGGGTACATATTAGGTAAATATCACATGGTATGACCTTTAATGTAATATATTTGCAAGTCTCACTGCCTGGACTTGAATCCGGAATTTGCCATTTTTAAGAAGTAAGAATGTAGACAATTTATGTAATGTATTACTGTTAAGTTTCCTTGTTCATAACATAGGAAGCACATTTGCACCCTTCTCAAAGAAGAGGTACTATTTTATACTTTAAATGTAAATAAAAATGTGTCTGATGCATAATAAGCACTCAAGAATCAACTGTTATTACTATTTGAGAATTGTGAATTTTTCATACCTGGGTGCTAATTCCTGTTTGTGTATGTGTTATTTTTAAAGAAATTTAGAGCACAAGAAGTTCTTTAATTTCATTAGTATAGATATCCATTAAATCAATCACTCATCCAATTACCCAGATAGCAGCTTAGCCTTAAAGAATGAAATGTGTAATGGCAGATGCATTTTATGAGTTCAATATCAAAATATAAAGATAATTACAGTCTAATTAAGAATGGGTTTAATCTCTATGAACAATAAATAAAAGTTAATGCATTAGTCATTAATGATAAAAATAATTTCACATATTTGAATAGTGTAATCTTTGCAATCAAATATTATATACATACCACATAAAGATTGAGATTATTCACATACTTCTGTTAGTTTTGGGATATATTGCTTAAATTTAAAAATGCATGATTACTCAGGCAAGAAAAAATCCCACAATTATCTTGCTTGAATTAACCATAAGTGAAATCTTTGAATGTTCAATTACCAAAAACAACATTTTTAAAGATAACTTTCAGAACCAAGACTTTCTATGTCTTTTATTATTTATAAATAGTCTTCAATTCAATAGACAGTTTTAGACAATAAGGATCTGTTTAATTTACCTGTGGCTGGGAAGAGAGGGGAGAAGGTGGGATGGGAAAGGATTGATCAGTGATACTAAGCTATGGTTAGATAGGAATAAGAATTTCTGATATGCACAGTAGAGTGACTATAGATAAGGATAATGTACTGTTTATTTCAAAAAAGGCAGAAGAAACAATTTTAATGTTTTCACCATAGAGAAAGAATAAATGAGGAAATACATGTTTACCTTGACTTGAATAGTACACAATTCATGTATATATCAAAACATCACATGGAATCCCATAAATATGTTCAATTTTTTATGAATAAGTAAAAATTAATAATAAAATAATTTATTCAATAGAGAAGCAGCTATGTTTCATTCAAATTTGTCATTGATCTGACCTGAGGTGGCAAAGTAATTCAGATAGGAAAAAAGAGTGATAACTCTTACTTAGTTGAGTTAAAAGATGAAAGTTATTAATGTCCAATAACTTTGGGTAGTATTACAGAAATCTGAAGTACATTCTCACTTTTTCACACTTTCACATTTGCTCCATTTTCTTGAAAACTCCAAAGATATTGATCATTTGAGACAGATGCAAAAAGACTATGTTCAGAAAAGAATACCCACTGCTTTCCAAATCAGTAAGACACTATGGAGATGAAAACACATTTTGTCAAATGACAATAGTATTTTATAAACACTCAGAAAGATGTGATGGCCTTCTAATGTAAGTAATCAGTTTTAAAATAATCTATAACTTATTATCAAAGAAACTGAAAATAATCTTATGATTCAATAAGGCCATCTCTATGAACGTCAATTACTGTGCTTCAGTAACTATCATACCTTCAGAATGGCTTGGCTATAGAGATAGACTAGAAACTAATACTATGTGTTAATGTACATGTCAAGTTGGTTCATCTAAATGTCCTTTTCAGTTGGGAAAATAAAAATACCTTAAAATAAAGAAACAACAAAAGTGATTATGTTATAGAAATTGTTTTTACTCCCCAATTACAATTTTACTAATAAAATTGCATGTTACAGTTTGAATCCAGAGTGACCCTTAAAGCCTAATGAGTTGAGGTCTTGGTGTGCACCTCCTAGCACTATCAGGAGGTGGTGGGAACTTCATGAGGTGGGGCCTGGTGGAGGAAGTAGGTCACTGGGGAGATGCCCTTGAAGGCTACACTGGGAACTTGTAGCCTCTCCTTCTCTCTCTTGCCTCTTGCTACTCTTCCCAGATATCATGAGGTGAGCAGCTTTCCTCTACCACATGTTCTCTGCCATGGGGTTCTGCCTCACCACAGGCCCAAAATAATGTAGCCAAGTGACCACAGACTGAAATCTCCAAACTGTGAGCCAGAAGAGATCTTTCCTCTTTTAAGTTGTTTATCCCAGGTATTGTTGCACAAAAAATGACAGAAAGTTCACTATCACATTGCATATATCTAAATTCCACATGTATACCTTTCTTGCACTAAAGCAGCCAAGAATGTGCATAATAACTGAGTTGCACAACCAAGTGTAAGTACTTGGCAATATTTATAAATGGTTTTTAAAAAGATTAAAATTTGACCCCTAAAATTAATTTGAAAAAAATCTAAATGTATATTAAAAGTGAATGCATACTTTATCATTGAAATATCATTGCAGTAATTGGTTTAGTATAGTATGACTCATCCAAACACACAGCATTATGGAAATATTACATAAACATTCTATTTTGAAATAATAATTTACAGCATAAACATTTTAATCCGGGTATCATGGTAATACAACGTTATAAAATAGTGTAAGCATTATATCCCTGTTTTGTTAAATATGGAAAGTAGACTTCATGAGAACTCCTACTACATGTGCTATTCAGACTTATACCTTCCAAGCACTTTGCCTTGAGCAGAGTAGCTGACAAGGCAACCTGTCTGAGCAAATGAGTAAATAAAACCAAAACTAATCCATAGTGTTAGAAGATTAAGCACTTAGGCAAAATCACACATCATTTGCTTTTCAAGGTCATAGAAAAGAGAAAAGACAACAGCTTTGATGACTATAATTAAAAGGGGCAAGAATCTCTTGTGAAGGCATTAAAGTACAACTTCCATTTTGCTACTGTATAATTTTGCTGTCCTGTGAGATAATCTATACAAACAAATTGGTTGCTCTAACATAAAACTACAACATACACTACATTGCAGTGTAGAAATTCTAGCTGCCAGTAAGCAGATTCAACATTACAAAATTATTACATTATCACAGAAATATAGACAATATGTGCCTAAACCTTTTATTTTCAGGAAGTTGCTTTTATACTTGAGCATAATACCTAGAATGAATGCATCTGGCAAAAGATTAGAGTACTCATGTGACTAATGAAGACAATGGAAGGATAATTCATTTCTCAATTAAAGAGAAAAGATAGAAAATTAGAATTCGTCCGACATACGCACCATAATAGGACATGATAGAAAACCACACACCTTGCTCATGGGAACAGAACTTGATCACTGAATGTGAACAAGATCAAGAGTAGAGCACGGGAGATTCCAAAGGCACAGATAAAGGAAGAGGTAGAACTACACAATTAGCAAGGAAATGACTTCACCCCTCCTCCTTAGGCAGGAGGCAAAAGTCAGGTAAGTTGCACTCTCCTTCACAGAACAGAGAGAATAAATGGTTTTTCTTAACATGTATCTCAGTAGTTTCCCATAAAATGAAAGCCCAGTCTTCCGTAACTGTTTTGTTCTTTTTGTGCTATTACAAAATAATTTGGCTTTAGCTTTTTTGAATAAAGTTTTGGAGAGGAATTAAAGTTAAAATAATTGTGGGAAAAAGTTGGTTACAGACACATCTTCAGATTTACACGGAGTGGTTTCTTCTTTTAAGAAGGCACTTGGAGTAAACATGTTATTAGAACAGATGGAAAGATAATATGGATTGGTGTTTATACTGAAATGCATTAAATAGCCAAAAGGTAATAGTAATCCCTAAAGTAAATTTTCTGCCTCAGTAAATTTAATTACAACACTGTTCTGGGTCACAGAATATGATTTTATTTCTATTCTTATTATTTTAAATGCTATACTAATAGTCTTTCTAGTTCACTTGTTACTTGCTTATCTTATGTGCTCTGACTAGACAGGAGAGGAGAAAGGGGAAGAAGTACATGCAAATTCTTCCCAAGATCTGAAGATTGCTTTTCTTTGTTAAATAAACACATGTTTGTGACACACCTACAAAATGCTTCACTAGTTTAACTGCTAATTGCAATCTTTGTTGGGATGTTCTAGAAGAAACCAACCATGAAATAAATAAAAATTCAACTTTTCTTTTCCCACTAGTACTAGGCTTTTTATTTGTATATCATCAGTATATTTGTCTATTTTCAGACAATATACCAATTTCTAATATGTCATTTAGCAAGTATTTTCTGAGTTCCTTCCATTCCAGGCTTTCACTTGTAACAAAAGAAATAAATATATGCTCATAGATCATATAGTTTATACCATTTGATTAGTAATTATTTCTGTAGTATAAATATATTAAGAAATTACTGATACAAAGGCAATTGTATTCCTCTGTTTCACATAAACATTTAATTCCTACACACATGGACATATACATATGTAAATGAACACATACATGTGCATACACATTTCTTTAGTAGGTTGTTGATGTCCCATTCAATCATTAAATGCATTGAATGAGATTTTTAAGAGCAAATTCTCTTAAAATTCCATTGGTAACAATGCAAAGAATATGAATATGATTTTATGAAACTATCTTGATATTCCATAAATATTTTGCTAGTTCAAAAAAGCATTTGAAGCCAGCTACAAGGCACAAGTTTATAATCCCAGCAACCTTAGATGCTGAGGCAGGAGGATCACAAGTTTAAAGCCAGTCTGGGAATTTTAGTTAAACCCTATCTTAAAATAAACTAAGGAGGGTTATGGATGTAGCTCAGTTGTAGAGTCCCTGCGTTTAATTCCTAGTACTGTAAAATCAAAAACAAAGAAAAAATAAATACATAAGAAAATATAATAAAAGAGTGTGTGACTGGCATTTGATGAGAATTTCTCAACTTTTCAGTAAAATACCAACACAGCAGGATTATAATTAAAAAAGGAAAGACATCACTATTTTACTTCACGGTCTATATGTTCTTCCCCTACAAGTTTTCATGAAAAAAAACAAAACAAAAACAAAAACAAAAAAAAACAAACAAATGAAGTCTTCCTGTATCACCTTCTTGATAGAAACCCTAGAAAATAGTTTGCAGATTATTGTTTTTACTGTAGATATCTTCCTGAATTCAGAGACTCAAACCCAATAAATGGAGAAGTGGGCTATTACTCAGGGCTACTTTCCTCCCCTCCCCAATACATACTTCTCTTCAAGTTTCTGTGGAACTACTGTTTAGAATTAAGGTCCCTCTCAACTACTGGTAGTGTGTGTGTGTGTGTGTGTGTGTGTGAGTGAGAGAGAGAGAGAGACAGAGAGACAGAGACAGAGAGACACACACACATGCACAGAGAGAGAGAGAGAGAGAGAGAGGGAGAGAGAGAGAGAGAGTTTGTTTTCAATGTGAATGTTTCCGTTCATTGTACACATTTGAATGACAGCCCTCCCACAACTCCAGGAGATAACATTTTACTACTAGGCAATCCACTCTGCCTCGAAAGCAGACTCAAATCTGCTCCTTTCTGTTTTCTGGTCCAGAACAAAACAAACTGGTTACATCCTTACACTTTTTCTTCTCCTATTTCCAGAGACGGACAATTAAACACTATTGCCTAGAAAGTGGTTTCCTGCTGCTGTTTGTGAAAGCAAAATTGGGAAGAGGAATTGAACAGAAAATCTGGGAAATTATAGATTCTAATTGTTGGATGGGCTGGTCAGTCTCCGTTTTTTCCAGTGCAGCTCCGACCCTTAAAATTAGGGGAGCAAGTCCACTGGGGGATCCGAGTCACGTCACCAAATGTTAGGCAAAAAGACCACACCAAAAACCACGTTTCAGCCAAGAGATTTTATTTGGAGTGGCACAGTGGACACTCAGGGTGCAAAACGAAGCAGCAGGAAAAGAAGAAGGGGAGAGGGACAATGGCCCTGAGGTTAAGTACCTTTTTAGGGGTGGGTGTTGCACTCGGATTGGCTGCATCGCAACTTTAAATTCATTGGATGGAGTGCTCTCTCAGCGGGATCTGGTGTTGGGGGGATTGGCTAGTATACTTGGGGCTTGGCTAAGGGCCTGCTGGAAAAGCATGGGTTGCTATTGGCTGAAGGCAGACCAGAAGGGCCCAGGCTGACTGAGGAAGTACATTCAGCAGCTGGCCATGTGGAGCTGCCCTGGAAAAAAGGAGACCGACCAGCCCTTCCAACACTAATGAATTCCATTACTGAGATTATTAGACAATTAGAAATGGAGGTAGAAGAAGCAGCAGTTCTGGGATTAGAAATCAGAATTATTCTAGAAACTACCAGCACTGAGCTGTTTCCTAGTAGCTCATCTGAGAAAAACACCTTAATTAATGCTAAGATTTTAACACATGAACATTAAGAGGATCAAAATAATACACAGATCTGAATATATGGATATTTCATTTCAAAATAGCTACAGAACAAGAAACAAGATTGTAGAACTGTGAAAAAAAAATTCAGAACAAATGAAAAGGGACCATGAAATAAAAAGTTCAAGGGTACAGACATTCCCCAAAATGAACTATTATATAAAATTCAGATTTATGTTCCAACAGAGTTGTACTTTCCCAGTGAAAGCTGTATCAAATTGACTGAAATCAAAAGACAACAGAATTAAATTAAGATGCAAGAGGGTAAGATAAAGTATGTTAGAGGGAATTAGAAAAAAATAAACTGTGAAGAAGAGAAAATTAGATAAATGAAGGATAAAATTAATCAGAATACAATGAAAAAAACAAAACAAAATGAAAACCAAAAGGACTAATATTGAAAAACTGTGTGTAAAGATTAAACTAATTCACTATTTCTGTGGATAATCTGTTAAAGACTTCTGCCTTTTTTCCATCCCAAGAGAGTTGCCTTATAATTTATTCCTCTAAATATAGTTGTGAATCTTGCCTCTCAAGCCTATGTTTTATTTTAAAGTGAACACACACACACATACAATCTGTACTTTCCTTATATAAAGTTAAATCTTTGTTGTTTGGTTTTTCTAATAGACTATTAATAGTTATGTTTGCATGCTGGTCATAGCAAGTACACTCATACCTAGATATTTGTGAGTTGAATAAGATGTCAGCGCCACTCATCCCTGAACACCTGTGTGTTGTGAACCCTAGATATAGCTTCCAAGAGATGCTTTTTGAGGACATCAAAGAGATGAAACCCTCATTATTTGATCTTAATCTTATTCAAAATCAAGGAAGTAAGCTATAAATAGAGATCTTAAAATCTGCTTCAATGCCAGAGAAATTGAGAAGCTTGGAAATTAGAGATTGAGCAAAGTTAAAACAAAAGGAAGTCCAAGAAGATTAAAAATTCAAGACATTGATTACAGTTCAACTTGGATCTTCATAATCCTTCTTTAAGAGATTATGTATAATCATATTATGTCACAGCTATCATTACAAATGCTATATTAACATGTTTAACTACTGGCCTTGCAAATGTTACCAATTATAAACATTACATATTTTTAAACTATAATCTTTCCTGATTTTCAAATGTTTCTGCTTTTTTTCTAGATCATTTCCAAACTCCTCTGTTTCTTATCATTATGAGAACTTGCTAATCTTCTCTTGTCACTTCACATGTTCCCTAGATGAATATATCCAAATCCATTACTTTAAATATCTGTACACTAGTTATTTCCTATTCTGCATATGTAGTGCGATTCCTCTCCTATAGTTCTTGCTATGTAGTCGTATCTAAATGTTCTACAAGTAATTGAAACATAATGTGACAAAATTAAACTATCTCCTCAAGAAATTAGTTTCTTTTCAATGCCTCCAACATTAACTAATGATATAACCTACAAAAAATTCTGAAATTGGAAATTAAAAACTAAACAGAGTATTACTTTTCTTCATAATACACATCCATTATAACCTATAATCACTTAATAGTTGCTCAGATATATCTTCTATATTTTCCCAATATCTAAGGACAAACTTCTTCCTTCTTAGTCTAGATTGCAGCATTATCTTTTCTCGTCAATACTGTCTTTTAAGTCTCTTTACCTCTTCAGCTCAGCTCACAAACCTGTGTTTACATAGCCCATAGCAAATTCCTATAAATGCATAACTGGCTATAACCAAATAAAATTAATCTGGGAAAATTATTTCATGAAGTTAGTCCATTCTGTTTCTTCATTATTAACTAGCTACTCTGAGCTCTATATTAAGGTGTGAGTAAACATGTGTGTATGTGTGTGTGTGTGTGTGTGTGTGTGTGTGTATACATTTTTGCCTCTGTACTTTTGTGCTTACTATTTTCTCTCTCTGGAAATGCTAATCTGGCTTTTCCACCTGGTTAATTCCTACTTTTGTTCCCTCAAGAGGTTTAGGTAAAGATTTGTAAGTCTTTGACAATCAATTGCTTGATACCCTCAATTGAAAAATCTACTAGTATAATATTTATTCAAATAGTATTTTCTATGAAGTTTCTGGAAGAAATGATGATGTTTTTACATCTTTTATTTTCCTGGGCAAAGATTTCATGGCATAGTAAATATCATTAGTACAAAGAATAAGTTAAATGAGTGTAAATGGCTTCTGTTCTCAATCCATACACATAGATGAGTCTGGGGATTTATTGGTACTGTTAGTATTTTGCTCCCCATTCTACCTCCAGACCAGTGCAACCTAAGAAACAAAGAATGATACAAGAATCATAAGACTTAACAACACAAATTTATGCACATAAAATTTACCCTGTACCTCCTGCTTCTTTAAATGTAGAACAAACTAATGTAACTATGGTACATGAAGGTACTTTGAATATAATATGCATTTAAATGCATGTTTCATTTAAAAACATTGTAAGGATATTTTCTGCAACATGTCCAATTAGGGATGTAATCTGTGAAAAAGGAAATACTGAATTCATAAAGTAGGGAGGTTCACCTTGTGAGATCTTAGTAAACAAAAGTTGAATTAAAGCACAAAACTGTATCACTTTAAATTGATTTTTTCCATCATGTCAATCCAGAATTCTCTTCATTTTATCCTTATTTTTCTTCATAGAATTTATCACCATTTTACAAAGCTACTTCTTGATCCATTTTTTTTTTGTTTTCCTACTCCTACTAAATTGTAAGCTTCAAAAAACTAGAAACCATGTCACCTCAGATTCTAGAAGCATGTTTGAGACAAAGTAGATGCTTACAAAATATATGTTGTATAAATGTTTTAAAGAATGAGTTTCCTGGGCTGGGGATATAGCTCAGTTGGTAGAGTGCTTGCCTGGCAACACAAGGCCCTGGGTTCAATCCCCAGCACCGCAAAAAAAAAAAAAAAAAAAAAAGAGAATGAGTTTCCTTTTGACTATTAATTACTTGAGGATATGTTATGTATTTTAACTATGCTTTCTTCTCCTTATAAAAATTGTTCTTTCCATGTTGTAGACACTTAAATATTACATAGCATGTAACTCAATGGATGAATTTTACAGGAATGTTTTAAGATGGAAGTAGGCAATCAGGGAGTTGTAAGTGAAATTCAGAGAAACTGATGTAGAATGATAACAAACAAAATATATACATGGGGGATGTGCATAGAATAAATATGATTAGAGTAAACATGATAAGTTCTAGAATCTAAGAACCCAGTTGTTCACATTCCATCAATAACTTTTTCCTTCTCAAATAGAATTAGTTTCCAAGAAGAAATTTCTCGAGGGTTCCCTTTCCCTACCTGGAGACAAAATATTTAATCAGACAAATTAAAAATTAAACAAGAAAATAAAAAATAAAATTAACAGACAAAACCACATAATACTTCATTTTCAGTGGGTTGATATTTCCAACAAGAGTCTGGAAGTGAACTTTGCAATCAGTACACTAACTTTCACCAGTATTAATTATATGATGTGTTATTAAAATCATGTTTATTTTCTCCATCTGCACCAATGTATCAGAATATATTTGATTCTGTTGATTGCTTCCTGTTTCTTCCTTTTACACAAATACTTGATCTCCAGCATACTAGTGTATATCCATTTTTAGATGTGTGGATCTCTAATTTTGTGTATATATTGAGTACTAATCACCACCAATCCTCCATTTATTTGCTTCCTTCATTACATCATACATATGGTTCATTTAAGTTGGGAGAGAAATGTAAAAGAGAGACAGGTGGGATCATGAATTCAGAAGAATGTTAGAAAGGCCAAGGACAGAAGAGTTGTCTCTCAACTGCATTCTCATGCAACCATGTAGAAGACCATTGCTTACCCACTGGAGGGGCTGCACAAAATTGTCCATTTTGAAGATTATGGCTAGATTTTTCTCTTGGTTTCTGTCAGTTGAGCATCTTCTTTTCACCTTACCCAAGACTTTGACCACTCATAAGTTACCCTGAAGCCAAGAATGGCATTCTTGACACAAAGCAGATCATCATTGCACTGGGATGAAAGTATCAGCTTGTGTGCTTGCTAAGAACTGGGCAGCACTGAACCATAGCTTTAGTGTGTAGTGTATTGCATATCATTTCTACTAATGTACTTTCTTTTTATCATGGTAAAAATTTACCACATAAACTTCACTATTTTAATCACTATTTATTTTAAGTGTAAAGTTCTGTGTAATTAATTATATTCACATTATTCTATAAGCATAATCTCTGTCCATCTCCAGAAATTTTTCATATTCACAAACTGAAACAACTCTGAACCCATTAATCACTGACTCTCCATTATGTAATGACTCTCCATTATGTAATATCTGTCCTTATATAACTGGCTTATTTTAATCAACACAATGTATTCAAGATCATTATGTTGTACCACATGTCAGAAATAACTTCAGCGTCAATATACTTTAAAGTAGTATACATCAGCAGTGTCAGTCATGACTATATAATATTTTACTCAGATTATATTGGCATTTAGTATGTGTTTGGAACACCTAAAGCAGAAATAAACAATTTAAAAAAGCAACTAAGCACTAAGAATAGTATTTTAGATAATATCCTTTAAATATACTTTAAAATTAAATTAATATTATTCAAGATATGTTATCTGCTACAACATAGGAACCAATACCTTGGCATGACAGCCTCAAAGGCCTTGGAGCAGTCCCTAGGTCTGGAATTCCAGATGGTCTTTCTTATTTTCTCTCCTCAATTCTTGGAAGGTTCTTTTTCTCCATCTAAAATTCCATTATTTATTTTGTGTTGCTGGGGATTGAACCCAGGGCCTTATGCATGTGAGGCAAACAATCTGCCAACTGAGCTATATCCCCAGCCCTAAAATTCAATTATTGAATCTACCTCAGAGTAGATTTTCTACAGAGGATTTGCAATAATACCTAAGGAAAAAATGAGGAATACCTTGAATTAATAAGAAAAAGATATAGAAATATCTTTTTAAATATAATTTTTTAAACTATTGGGGAATTGCAGATTTTCCTCCAGCACATCATCTGAACTACAATTTTAAGCTAGAAGAGTGAGAAAGTTTTGATGGACTCTGCCACAACTTTCCCCCTTGGGAAATTGACCTATTTCTTCTCATCATTTAGATAGTACACAATGACCTTTCCCAGGAAGTCTCACATGACCTCTTGCCCTTATTGTTGTCCAAGTACAAAAGATAAAGAAAGTGAAATAATTTGTCTTCATGTCTTCCATTACCCTAGGAAACCATTACCCTGGAGGCAAATATCACGTTGTGTCCATCATTATATTACCATTGCTCGGCATGATGCCTAGCAGAGAGTAAATGTCCAAGGTTTGCTGAATAAATTAAATATCTGACATAAGAAATTGTTCTTAGATTAGCATGACAATTACCATAGTCCTTATTTATGTGTCTTGACTCAATGATACCTGAAACTCAGTTTGATATGCAGACATAAGAAAGGACAAGCATGATAAAGGTAGTTTTAAGAAATAGTGTAGGAAAATAATTGATGTACTTAAACTACAGCTTTCCCTAGAGAATGCTCATGGAACTATCCATTCAACAAATTATCTTTTGCTCCCTTTATTGTTTCTTTTTCTAATTACTATCAACAATTTACACTCAAATACATACCAATAGAAAAATAGATAATGAAATATTTCAATTGAGCAGGATGAAGAATTAAATATGAATGTACCACTGATTGTACCACCAATTTTAAGTTGCACCAATAGTGTTTGTTCAATTTATTATAACTCCTTATTTATCTGTATCTATAAGAAAGTTAATTCTTGAATCCTTTACCATCTAACTAATTACAGAAAGATGTTCTCTCAAAACAAAAGAATTGGCATAGACAATAATCTTAACTCTCTTTTTTGATGAATGGCCCTCCCAAATGATCATGAGTTTTATAAATTATGTTAACAAAACACATTTGACTTAAGTAAATAAAAGATGATGTTAAATTTTAAAATATTATTTTATATGTTGATAAAAATAGGCCTCAAATGCTTAGCAACTGGCAATTAAAATATAGTTTGAATTGGAGATTTTTATCTGTTATTGGAATTTTCACACACAAAGAAGGCATCTCTTTCAGATAGTGAAGATTTCTACTACAGACAAGTAATTGTTTTTGATGACAGATCTCTATCTTACTACATTATCTGCCAAAGTAAAATATGCAAGCCGTAGTATTTTATAATAGTTTGCAAGTTTCTCTATAACTCTGTAACTATTCTGTAGACATGGACACAGTGTTTTATCATGTAGCTGCACAAATACAATAGACATCCTCTATCTCTTCAATAACCACAGACTTTGAATATTGCTATCTAATGTATATGTTAAAGGTGCAAGTATTTATTTCTACCTAGATTTTAATTTCTGTCAATGAAATAGTTTTCTGACTGGAAAACTGTAGAAATGTACAGCCCCTTAGTTTTCTCAACTATAACACATACATAATAAATATAAATTCTTCATAGGGTCATTGTGAAATTAAATAATATTGATAAAGCTTTTAGGTTTTATCTTTTATTATCATGATGTAGTATATTTGCAATAAACTCATGAAAGTCTTAGAATATTCTTTCTTTGGTTTTCTATGCTGAGCAACTCTTAATTGCTTTAAAATTTCAAAGAGTCACTTCTTCCAACAAATTGGTTTGAGAATTCATTACTGAAATAGGGAATGTTTTCTGTTACCAATATTCTAGTCTTCAAATTATCATTTCTTTGAGAAATGCTCTTTTAGTGTTTTATTTTTGTTTTATGTCTTTACATGGAATTTTTAACATTATAAAGATAAATACATATGCCTTTTATGTTTTTTTTCTGTGTTTTTCTATGTAAGAAATACTTTTCCCACCAAGAGATAAAGGGATAAAGATTCACCTATATTGTCTTTTAACACTTGATATATCTAAATTTTTTGTGTAAACTCTTAGATACAGTTAAACAGTCTCTTTTCAAACAGCTAGCCAATAATTCCACCATGAATGTTTCAATAATTTTTCTTTTTTATTGGTTCTTTTCAGTTATACATAGCATTAGGATTCTTTGACAAAATTAAAAAGCATGGAATATAATTTGCTCTACATCAGTCCCCATTACTTCCCCTTTCCTTCCCACCTCCCTCCTCCTTCCTTCCTGTTCCTTTCCCTTTACTCTACTGATCTTTCTGTTATTGCATATAGATTTTTTAAAAAATTAGTGCCTCATAGAAATACATGATGGTGAGATTCACTATTCATATATGAATCATCATTTTGTAAAGCGCATGATGACCTTCCCCAATAAGTCTTGCATGACTCTTTATTCTTATTGTTGTTCAAGTACTAAAGATAGAGCAAGTAAAATAATTTGTCTTCATGTCATCCATTACCAGGGCAAGCCATTACCCTGGAGGCAGAGATTAAATTTTATATATCACTATATCACCATTGCCTGGCAAAATGCCTAGTGTCTTATCTCCTTTTCCAAGCAAAGAATAACTGTTCAAAGTTTACTGAATAAATGAAATATCTGATAACATTCTATAAGCCTTTCTTTCTTGGTTTCTGGAATAAAAGTGCCCAGGTTAAGAGAAAAGACCTCAGCAAGTTGGCTGACTAGGGAAGTCTCAGCTCTCCTACTCCCAACAGAAACATCAATGCAACAACCATGTCCATGAATGAGAGTACCTCTAAAAGTCTCTGAAATCCAAATGAGAAGTTGCAGAACCCTCACAGAAACAAAGAGATCCATTTAAAGGGGGAAGAAAACAGGCGCTTTACCCACATCTCCCTCTCACAAGCTAGACTAGCCCAGCACCAGTCTACAAGTTCTCCCACGGGGGAAACAAAGTGAGACAAGTATCTAAATTCCACAGATTTTCTAAGTGCTACCCTAGAAAGCTTAGTTCTATTGTGTCTTACCCAGAACACTGAAGGATGATCAGTATGGTTAGATTGCTATGCATAGCTAGGAACAGACAAAATAACAAGGGGTTTAAAAAAAAAAAACAAAAAAAAAAAAAACAACAGCAGACAGATTTCAACATCAGCCCACAGCCTATAATACCAGGCTTTCCTGTGACCATCAGCAGCACATTTATCCACTCAAAGACCTCAGCAGGCTGTCTACCTGTGGCTCCCAACAGAAAGCCCACCCAGGGTTCTCTCTGCCTGGTTCACCTGCAGACTTTGCTAGGTAGCATGTTCACAAACTCCACCAACCAGCCTGCTTAGAATTACCAGTAAAAAAAAAAAAAAAAAAAAAAAAAAAAAAAAAAAAATCGCTCTAAAGAAACTTAAATCCAGTGACTAACAGTTATTTTTTAAATGTAGAAAAGAAGCTACCTGAGCTACAAGAGAATACAGAAAACAAAACAAAATCCGGAAAAGATGCATGACCCAAAACAAATGCAACAAAGGGATAGAAACCATAACCAAAGAATTCAACTGAAATTCTGAAGCTGAAGAATACTATGACTGGACTGAAAACTTCAATAACAGAGTTTCCACAGCATACTCATGGGGCAGAGAAAAGACAGAACAAGCTCAAACACAGGTCATTTGAAATTACCTAGTCAGAAGAGCAAAAAGAAAAATAGAATGAAAAAGTGTGAGGAGAGCCCATGGGATTAATGGGACACTAGTAAGTGAACCAGTGTGCACATAATGGTAGAACCAAAAGAAGAAAAGAAAGAGAAAGCATAATAAAGGTTTTTAAAAAGAAATGGGCTGGAAACTCCAAAAATTTGGAGAAGAAAAATACTTTCAGTTTCATGAAGTTCAAATACTCCAAATAGATTGACTCTAAAGAGGTCTCCTCTGAGACACTATAAAGTCAAGTCAATGACAGAGAAAATTTTGAAAGAAACAAGAAAACTAATTCATCCCGTGCTAGTAAACCCATTTATTTCCCTGACAACTAATTATCAACTGTATTAATTAAAATTTCCAAACAAGGCCCAAGATCACATGGCATTATAAGTGAATTCTACCAAACATTTAAAGAAGGCTTAATACCATTCCTTCTTAAGTTTTCCAAAAAATTAGAAGAGGAAACAGCCCAAGTCATTTTGTTAGAGCAGCACTGCTCTGAGGTGAAAACCAAAGACACCACAAGGTGAAAAATTACAGACTAATAGTTTTGCATTCTTAGGTGAAGCAATCATCAATAAATTATTAACAGACTGAATTTAACAGCATGTTGAAAGAATCAAAATATATTACTGCAAGACCAAGTGGGATTTATTCTGAGATGCAAAAATTGTTCAACAATCCAAATATATGATACAACATATAAACAGAATGAAGACTAAAATCATATGATTATCTTAATAGATGCAGAAAAAATCCTTCCATGATAAAAATTCATTGAATTAGGTATAGAAGAAACTTACATCAATATAATACAGGTCCACAGGTCCGCAGCTAAAACACACAATGGTAAAAATTGAAAGTTTTCCCTTTAAGATATGAAACCAAGAAAAAAATGTTCACATTTGCCACTTCTGTTTAATATGGTATTGGAAGTTCCAAGTGGAGTGAGAAGACAAGATAAATAAATACAAGTAGTAGTAAATATCATAGGAAAAAAATCTAGATTGACTTTGGATTTGGCACTGACTTCTTATATATGACAACAAAAGTATGATCTGTGAAAGGAAAAATTGATAAGTTGGGCTTCCCTAAATTTCTGCTCTGCAAAAGACACTGCCAAGAGAATGAGAAGATAAGACATGTGCTGAGAGAAAATATTTGAGACATACTCATGATAAAGGATGGTTGTCCATAACTATTAAAATTTAAATAAATGTGACAATAATAAAACAGACTCTATTTAAAATGTGCCAAAGAATGTGAGACATCACCAGAGATATATACAGATGGCAAATAGGGCATATGAAAATAAGCTCCACATCTTATGTCACCAGAGAAATGCAAATCAATGCAATGAAATACAACTGCACATCTTGTACAATGGCCAAAATCCAGAACACTGACAACAGAAATGCTGGAGAGGATCTGAAACAACAGAAACTATCAATTATTTCTGCTACAAATGCAAAATGGTAGTCATTTTGGAAGAAAGTTGGTGGTTTCTTTCAAAGTTAAGCATACTTTTCACCATAAGATCGGAAATCCTACCCTTTGACAATTACCCAAAGGATTGGAAAACTTACGTCTACACAAAAACTTACACACAGATGTCTATAGCAGCTTTATTAATAGTTGCTAAAACTTGGAAGCAACCAAGGTGTCCCTCAATACATGATGGATAAATAAACTGTGGGACAATCAGACAACAGAATATTATACAATGCTTTTAAAAAATGTGCTATCAAGTCATAAAAGGACATGGGGCATAAAGAAATTATTTAGTTATTACTAAGTGAAAGAAGTCAGTCTGAAAAGGCTACATACTATTCGATTCCACAGATGTGAAATCCTGGAAAGTACAAAGCTACAAAGAGAGTGAATAGCTCACTAGTGGCCAGGAGCTCAGAATGAAGGGAAGACCAAATAGGTGTAGTACCATGCTTTCAGGACAGTGAAACTACTCTGAATTCATAAGAGTAGATTATGCCATTATGAATTTGTCCATACTCATAGATCTGCAGCTATGAGTGAATAATAACTTGTAAACTATGAACTTTGAGTGATGATGTGTCAATGTAGGTTCATTAATTGTAACAAAAAAAAACCTCCACTTTGGTGGAGGTTGTCAACATATATAAACTTACACATACATATGTATAGTATTCATATAATGATACACACTTACATATACATATATATAATATCTCATTTTTAAAAAGGAATCCTGCCATTTGTGTCAGCATGGATAGGAAACTTGACAACATTATGCTAAGCAAAAAAAAAAAAAAAAAAACAAACAGAAGTAAACACTACATGATTCCACTTAGCTAAGGAACCTGAAATAGCCAAGCTCTAAGAAACTAGTAGTGGAATGGTGTTTACTAAAGTTTGGAGAATGGAGAAACAGGAAGGTATTAGTCAACAGGAATAAGGTTAAAGTTGTGCAAAATGATAAAGAGAACTACTTCAATGCTGTGGGATAGTTCTCTTTATCATGTTGCACAACTTTAACTTGGCAAACAATACCTAAAATTTAGCTAAGAGGGTAGATCATATGTAAGTGTTGGCTTTTTATTATTACTTGTTTTAAACTGAGAAAATTGTATTTACTGTGTACAATATGATGTTTTGAATTAATATGCATTGTGGAATGACTAAGCATAGCTAATTAACATATGAATTACCTCACATAGTAATTTTTTTTTTTTGGTGAGAATACTTCATATTCACTCATAGAATTTTTCAAGAATACAATATTTTAACTATTGCCACCACATTGTACAATGGATCTCCTGAAAATTTTCCTTCTATATTCCAACAATTTCCCTACTGAATATATATACAAAGAGAATAAAATCATTATGTCAAGTAAAATATCTAAACATTCATCTTTGTTACAGTAAAATTTATCATAGGTAAGATATGGAATCAACCTAAGTGTCTGTCAGTGGATGATGAATAAAGAAAGCATGGTGTACATACACAATGGAGTACCATTTAGCTATAAAAAGAAGGAAATCCTGTCATTTATGGCAATATGGATGAACCTGGAAGACAGTATGCTAAGTGAAATAAGACAGGCATAGAAGACAGATACTTGATCTCATTCATAAGCAGAATGTAAAAAAAGTGATTTCATACAAGTAGAGAGTGGAATGTTAATTATCAGGACTGAGGTACTAGGATAAGAGGAGGATGTTTGTCAAAAATACAAAATTCTGTTAAATGTTCTTATCACAAACAAGAAGTATTTAAAAATAAAGAGGGCAGGAGAAAGTGTTTGAGGTAATGGATGTATTGATGATATACACTGTAGTGATGGTTGATATGCTTCTAAACTCCTCCAGTTGTAGACATTAAATGCATACAGCTTTTGTATTTCAATCATATCTCCAAAAAGTGGTTTGAAAAATTACCCAAATCAAATTCCTGGCTCTTCCATTTGTTCTATGTATGACTCGGGTCAAACTATGTAACTTTTACTTTCCATAGTTTCCTAGCTCGTGAAATGAAGTAAATATTGTATAGGGTGCTTATAAAGTGACCTGATCCATATAAAGCATGCAGAACAGTGTCTGTCTTATAGTAAGGACATCATACCTGGCAGTTATGCAGGTAATAATTACTCAATGAATCTCCAACATCCATCTCCTCTGTTTTAATAGGACTTATGGAAAATATTCTTAGAGACATGTATGTATAATTATTAATAAGTATTGAATATTGAGAATTATATTGATTCTTAGAACGTTAATATTTCTATCCATGGACAATTTTAAATTAGGTGCATTGGTATTTACTGAATATGCCATGGGGAACTGATCAGATTTTCAACATTTAAGAATATTAAATATATGTCTAAAATAATGTAATTATTAAAAAAGATTTATTTGGAATAGATTAAACTTAATTTTTAAAAGTGTGCTTTAGATATGATCATGCCTTGTAAAACAGAAAAACAATGAAATATAGTATCTGTCAGGAAAATAAAGAAATGGATAAATCAGCAACACTGACTTATACAGTAACCGAGAATTGAGTTTGTTACCAGTAAAATGTTTTTCCTAAAGATGAATTGCTCCTGGCAGTTGCTCCACTTGGGACTGCCAGGCCCTAACTTGTGGTTTTTAGGAGGTTTGCATCCTCACAGCAGGCTGCTGCTAGCCTTCAGTCATTGGATAGAATCCATGTCTTCTCTCCTAACATCATGGGTTTCCTCCCATGGGACCATATCAGAATCATTAAAAGGAACTATTATTATTTTCTTGTACTGTTTGAATAACAAATAATATAAACTATGTATGTGTGTCTGCATGCGTGTGTGTTTATATGTGTGTATTCCTGTACATACACATCCTTCCACACACCTGTATGAGTGTTTGGTCTAGGAAGAAAAGGGAAGACCAACTTGACTTAGAATGCATAGAAAGAAAAGAAGAAAATCTGTATGCAGTTCTCAGGGACAATATATCTCCAGAAAAATTATCAGAGTTACCATATAATTGGAATGTCTATAAAATGGAAGGTTTCCCTTAGAGATATTAGATGGCAGCAAAGATCTGGATTGGCTAAAAGAAGGGAGGAAACAAGGGTAATTTGAATAACTACTGTGTTAGTGCTAGACACAAAATAATTCTCCGGAAAAAACTGATTCTGATAGATGCTTTTTTTTCCCTCCTCATAATAATTTCTGTATGTTGTTTACTGTGTATGCAGATAATTTATGCTCATTTTATGAGATTATGCACACATTTTAATGCACCATTTTTCTTAATAATTCAACTACCTAGAGATAATCACTGTTACATCTTGTTACTCATCATCTAATTTCAAGCATATTTCCAAGTATAATTTAAAAATTAAGACATATCTCTTTTGCAAATTGAAAAGCCCAAATACATAAAGTGTCATATTACTACACTTATACATTCTCATCTTCATATCAAATATTGTTTCTGAATGTAAATAAAATATTTTAGAATAAATTTTAAGATGCTCAATGTGGAATAGTTTCAGACTTACACAAAAATTGGAAATATAGTATAAAATTTCCATTAACCTGACTGTTGATTCCCCCTGTTACTAACATAATATGATGCATTTGTTAAAATTGATGAACCAATTTTATTAAATTAATATCTGTATTAAAATCATTTTAATTTCTTGGATTGTACCCAAATCCTACATTTATATTTAGTTACGGTATCTCTCTAGGTTACTCTTGCATGGAGATAGTCTCTCACATTTTTATTGATCTTTGTGGCCTTGAAAGTCTTCAAATCTATTAGGTATTTGGGAGAATAATCTTATACTAGAATGTGTCTTATACTAGAATTTCTCAATCTTATTCTACAATTTCTCTCATGATTAAACTGAAGTTATGGGTTTGAAGAAAGAAAATCACAGCAGGACCTTATATTTCATTACAAGGAATCAAAAGCATGTACTATCAACATGACTCAGTCACGTTGATGTACACTTTGATCACCTGGCCCTCACTTTTGGTGTTAGTCAGCTTTTCGTCACTGTGACCAAAATACCTGACAAAAACAACTCAGAGGAGAAAAAGTTTATTTTGGACTCATGCTCCATGGTCTGCCAACTGCATTTCTCTGGGACTGAAGTGAGGCAGAACTTCATGGCAGAAGAGCATGGCAGAGTAAAGCTGCTCAGCCCATAGTAGACTGGAAGCAGGGAGAGAAAGAGAGAAAGTACAGGGACAGGTCCCACAGATTCCTAATTCCTCCAGGCACATCCCCATCTGCCTATAGTTACCACCCAAAAGTCTATTCAAATTGTTAATACAACAAGTGAGTCAGTTCACTGATGAGGTTAACACCAAATAATTTAATCATTCACCTCTGAACATTCCTGCCCTGCCTTGGGGGACACCTCATATCCAAATCATAACACTCTCCATCCTTCACCCCTCCCATTCCATAGTGTACTCTTTGAGGAAGGTTACTACTAAAATGTACACTTAAGAAGTGGGAATATATGTTCCACCTCCCTCAGAAAAATCATTTACCTGAGGTACATGGAATTCTTTTGCTAAGGAGATTTGTATCTTCTTCTTAATTTGTTTATTCATTAAAATATTTATTTATACTAATATATATTCATAAACAATTCTTTCATATTTGGTTATTATAATCAAATATTACTTTATATGGTTGTCTCAATGATATACCTCACCATTGTTTTTTGTTTTTATTTTTTTAACATCTTACATCATGGCAGTAGAAGATGCTCCAAACTTATTTCATGAGTTGCTTTTTTTTTTAATTTAATGATTTCTTCTTAGAAAATTGGATTAGAATTCAAGATTTAGGCATTAGGTGTGCTCAGATACAAGTTTAATTATCTACTACCCATTTTCCTTAATAGTTTAATTTAAACAATATTTATATATACTAATTTATACACACACATATATGCTAAAGTTTAGTTAATGACTAGAAAATTGATTTCTGATTCATACAGTAAGACTATGGTTACATTTGCAGAAACTGCAAAATGTTTTCCAACATAGCCATATAATTTTGCACTAATAGCAGCAATGAATGACAATACCTATTTTTGTATCCTCACCAGCAATTTATATTGCCATATAAGAACTTTAACCCTTCTTATGGGTATGTAATAGTATTTTTCTGTTATATTTGCAATTTCCTAAAGAAAAATGATAATAAGTATTTTTGATATATTATTTTCTATCTGTAGCACTTCTTTGGTTACATATCTGTTCAAATCTTTTACACATTTTCAAGTAAGATGTTTTTCTTTTGTTGAGTTACAAGATTTTTTTGAATATTTTGAATATAAGTTCTTTATCAGCTGTCTTTGGCTTGTCTCTTTAAGACATGTTTTCAACTTTAACAAAGATCATATTATCAGGGTTTTTTTTTTTCTGTCAGAAATAATGCCCTTGGAATTTCATTTCAAAATATATTGCTACCCCATGGCCATCTAGATTTTCTTCTAGATTATCTTCCAGATTTTCTATTTAGAAGTTTTATAGTTTTGTATTTCATATCTACTATATAAGTCAATTAATATGTTATGATAAGTCAATTTAGGTAAAAGAATGTAAGGTCTGTATCTAGTCACTTATTTACTTGCAGATGGACATTAAATTGTTCTAACACCATTTGGGCAAAAAGTCTCTTCTATTTTCAATGAGTTGCCTTTGCTCCTTTTTTCCCAACATATATCAGTTGATAATATTTGCCTGGGTCTATTTCTGGGATCTCTGTTCCATTGCTCTGTTTCTGTTCTCAAGCCAATAATATACTCTCTATACTGTGGCTTCATTGCAAGTCCAATATAACACAACAACACAATAAAAGTTGCTGCCTGGGTATTAGAACTACCAAGAGTAGAACACCAAGTGGCTAGAGCAGGTGGCCAGAGATAGGAATTCAGTGACATTTTCCCCTCTTTAGACTCGTCTCCCCACTTACCTTCAGCTTCCTTTAAAGGAACCATTCATTCAGACATTTTCCCTAGAACTTAAAGTGACCCACACCCTGTTCTGCTGGTATGCTGGTTGCTACGCTGGGTCTGACTCTTTATTCCTGCCTTATGCAAAGCAGAGAGGAGATCTGCCCACCTGATTGATTGTGCCCTCCCTACATAGGACCTATAAATAAAAATCTTTGAACTTGTTTCCTACTGTGGTGGTGTACTGGATTCACACCTTACATCTGAATAATCAAGGACTCCCCACAGTCAAGATTTTCTTAGAATGACAGAGAAAGCCAAGGTTGGGTTCCCAGTGCAAGAGAATGGTGAGTCAGGTATAAGCTGATACATGTCAGACAGGAGCCACAAGGGTGTCTGCCAGTATGAACACTTGTGAGAGACACGCTAGTCACTAGTTGCTTGGACAGTAAAAGACACATCCCATGAAAAGCACACAACACTCACATCAAGCAACCTTTCACTTCTGGTAAGGCAGGGTTGTTAACTGCAGTAGGAGTGGAACTCCACATTAGCTGGAAGCACTCCAAACATCTTGAAATTAGGTAACATGAGTCATCCAAATTTCTTAGTCTTGTTCAGTATTTTACTGGTCATTCTGACTCTTTTTCCCCCTTTCCATATAAATTTAAGAATCAACTTGTCAATAACTATACAACAATTTGAATGTTTCCATGACATAAGAAATGGAAATAAAGAATGGACTAATAGTCCTGGCCTAGTCAGCTACATTAGAGAATGACAGTCAATTGTGAGGAATAAGATTAGATTTAGCTCCAGCACCATACTATGAAATGAAACGTTTGCTAGACACTTTGTATGCCCATGAAATAATCCTCCTGTCATCACATAAAATTCTCTCTATGTGTCAGAATTTTGGCAGAAAAATATGACACACTGTAGCAGACAATTTAAGAAGAGATTAATAAAGAGATAAATTAAAAAATATAAACAGGGTTGAGGAAAACAACAGGAGGTAATATTGTATCATGAGACTGCTGACAGTAGGAAGTGATTATCACTTCTAGGTCTGATGCTCAAGAGGAATAATTATTAAAACTCAAAAAGCACAGTTGTAGGGAGAGGGAAAGCTGAGAAGAGTTATGCACCCTCATGGAGAGGTGCTGCGAATCTACACATCGTTGGCAATGAGGGATACAGAAGAGTAAACACTTCATCTTCACTGTCCTTCCTTCCTCTGATAGGGTGTCAGGATCTTGTCTGCATCTAACTAAAAGCAAGAAGGGAAAAGAGTTGAATAAATCAATGCAAGCATATTAGCTTTTCTAGGCTCAGAGCAGGGTGAGAAAAGGTAGTGAGGGCAACAAGTGACTTATTCCACTTCAGAAGAGAAGCCTGAATCCCAGCTGCCAGGCCCAGTCTGCAAGTCAACATGATAATCATAGGAAGCAATGGGGATAGTTTCACTGAGTAACATGAGGAATGAAGAGTTATCTAAGAACACACAGTGAGCAAGATCCAAAACACTAACCCAGACAGGCCACGCAGTAAACGTAATCAGAAAAGTGTTGCCAGAGAGGCAGATTCTAACACTGAGACCCTATAGGAGGTTAGTCATCCCACAGGGGTAAGAGGGAGATCTGATCTTGGGCAGCCTGTTGTGGTCTCTTCCTAGCTGGTTCAGCACACATCACTGTTTTTGAGTCAGGAGGGAAACCCGGTTGGCATAAAGAAATGTTTAAAAATTAATTTACATCGCCTGCCTGGGTGCAGTAAAATGAATTCACTCGTATACTACTGGAAGCAGTGAACACTGTTAGTACCCTCTGGGAAACAATATGTAGCAAGAGCTTTAAAATGTTCATTCTCTCCAACTGAAAATAACAAGTTTTATTGGATGTTTCATCATATTTATTTTTAATAAAATCTATTTAGTAAATAACATTGCTGAAAACATTTAAGTGTCAACTTTGGGAAAGAGATATCTAATACCCGTCCCTGCAGCCTGGTTAGATTGGGATTATACTGGCTGTGCTGGTATAGTCGGACTGAGGGTGAAAACCTTAACTTCTGGCACAACATCTACCAGGTTGTGTCCGTTAAAAAAAAATAAAAAATTCTAGGGGTGAAAGGTGAACAATAACATACAAAAACGTTTATCAAAGACAGGAGTCTTAAGAAATATACGGGAAACTAACCTCCTCAGCCAAGAAGATGGAATAGTCAGGAAACACACAAATAAAGAATGGCACATCAAATGGACAAAGGGAAACATTTTGAACAATAAGCAAAACAAGAGTTGTTCTCGATAGCTGACATAGGGCATGTTACTGGGGCGGGGAGCAAGGTGCAGGTAGGAGTGGAGATGTGTGAAAGACCAATTCTCTAAATTGGCAAGAGTCAGATTCTGAGAAGAGTTACTGCTGAGTTTGTCAACAAGGATGGGAAGACTAGTAACACTGCATCAACCGCACAAGGGGGCTGAAGAGTTAATCTGGGCCAGTCTAGGATTTGGGACTTCAGAGAAAAGCTTTAAAACAAAAAATCAAGGTAAGGTCTAAGAGTTGAAGCTGAAATTCATCAGTGGAATCTGAAATTCATAGATAGAAGAGTCTGAGGGATAAAATCTGCTTTAAGCTGCTGAATTTTGTAAAAACCAACTTTAAAGAAAATATATGACTCTTTCTGAAAGGCAAAGCACCTAAATTCAGGCACACTGAGTAGAAACCTGCTAGCAGAAACACTGTAAAACTGAAGTGGCTATTTGCATTCGCAAAAGACAGATACCATCCAGGCAATATGTGTTCCCTTAATAGGCAATAGCAGAGTGGAAAGTGCAAGGACTTAGGAAATGGAAAAGATCTGAGGTCAAATCACCACTGTGTGATTTTAGACAAGTTCCTTGATTTGTCTGAACTGTCTTCAATAACAGCAGTAATAATAAAACTGTGAGTGCTGCTCTACAAGCTAATAACGTTATGTATTTGAAAGAACTTTATGGGCTTCCATATGTGTACCAGCGGGCTAACTTAACTGTCCATAGTTCTGGATGAATCACTGCTAGGACTGAGTCACCATCCCTGGTATTTTACCATTATTCAGAACATTCTTCCATGAAAAATTTCAATTACAGATTCAGTCTGAGAAAATTGTGCAAATTTAGTGTCTATTTACATTTGTCAAGGGATAAGAACACCGACAATTTTGTTAATCTCTTGGTAGCTATCACTAAGACAGAGGTTGATGGACTTGAAGACCCCTCTCCATCAATTGTTAAGTGAATTAAGAGAGAAGAACATATGCTTAGAACTTTTGATCAAAGTTGTGTTATGAAGAATTCTAAGGTTCTGAGTTCAGTGTAAAAGGTTCAGGGATAAAGCTTTCAAAAACATTTTTATTTAACTCATAGAAAACCAGGTTATAGATTTAACAGAAATACCTTCCATCTTTAAAGATAATGGTTAAAAGAAAAAATATTTTTTTGCTTCAATTTAATGGTAAAACTGAATAAAGTCTATAATTTAGTGAGTAGAAATATATAAGTGCTAGTTTCTTAGCAGTGACACATATCATGGTTATGAAAGATAATGAAATTAGAGGAAACTTGGTAAAGGATATATAGTAATTCTACACTTCCTTTGTAGTTTCTCTGTGCATGTAAAATTATTTTAACCTAAGTAGTTTATTTTTTAAAGGACAGCTTTAAATCCTACTAAGCATTTCTGTGAATTCAGAATACAAATTCTGTCACAGTTCGGTCACTCTTCCATATATATGGATTTCATATCTATAGATTTCAATCAACCTCTGATCAAAAATATTCAGAAGTTAAAAAATGTGTCTTTACTGAAAACAGACATTTTTCCTTCTTGTGATTATATCCTAAATGATACAGAATAACAATGATTTACATAGAATTTACATTGTATTAGATATTATAAGTAATCTAAGATGATTTAAAGCATGTTAGGGAATACAAACAGATTATATGCAAATAATACACTATTTTACATAGAGGACTTGAGAATCCATGGATTTTATCACACAAGAGAGTCTGAGAGTCGATCCCCTCAAGATACTGAGAGATTGATTCACTAAAAGCTGAGATTATCTCCAAAACACTATCAGAGTTTTAGACAAAAAAGATCTATTTGTACAATTTTTAAAGTCAGGATATTTTAGGAATTAAAGCAACAGGATTTTTTTACAGGATAAAGAACTGAAATCTAAAGTTCTAAACACTCTAGAAAGCTGAGTGATCGCTTCTCAAATTTCCAGAAAACTTATGATGCTGTAAAAGGTTGTTTCACAGGTTTTTCTACTTCCAATATCTTTCCTTCTGTACTCATTGTGGTTCTATGATTACATAGAACAGCAGAATTAGATTTAAAAATTATGCAGCAGAATTAGATTTAAAATCTGAATTAACAAAATCAAACAAAATACAATCAAGTAAAATATTAATAATATTGTGGGAGAATATCATACTCAGTTTTCTTGTAGACTAATATAAGAGAAAATAGAAAAATTAAATAGAAAATTTAAAGGAAAGTAGAATCTGGCAAAATTATGTACCACAATTAATAGGAAAATAAAATCACTGGAGGAACTAAGTGAAAGATACCAGGCTTGAACTGTTTGAGAAATAAGACAAATTTTCCAGGAAAATTTACTGTAGAGTAATTGTTTTGCTTTATAGTTCTAAAGAGATGATTTCCAAAATCTTATCCAATTATACACATCTTCTAAATTTAATCTGTTGAGGAGGAAAAATATCTCCATTAATTTGGGTACCTCACTACACAATTCCCCGCAACTGATGAGTTTCATTTAATAAAAATTGATTCTTAATCTCTGTGGATTTTCTCTTTTCACCTAATTTTCAATGATGAATATTTTAGTTAAATCAATACTATGTTATCTTGCCCAATGTGACTCTTTAAAATCTTTAAGAGTAGCATTAAGAGTCTTGTCCTTTTTCTAACAATGCTGAGCATTTTTAAATGAATGGAGCAGCAGCTCTCCTATATTGATAATAACATGTTCCAGGAAGGAAAATAAAAAAGAAAAGGGCTGACAATTATGAAGTATACAGTGTATGCCTTTTGCTATGTGAAACTTCTCATTTAATTCTTTTAGTGAGGAATGAAATTGTTGATAAGACAGGGTGTCTGAGAAGCTAACTAACTGGCAGGACAAACATTAGTAAGTGCTTGTTAGGGAATTAAAAAGTTTGTTTGATCCTAAAGACAGTCAGTCCTCATGAGCATCATAATTGCCACTGTTGCAGGTTTTCGTAATTGTAAGGATTCAGTTAAACAGCATTTTCTATTCTCCTTTGTGGAATGCTTTAAGGAAAAGGCATAAACAGATGGGAAGGAATTCCAGGACAAACAATATAAATGTTCAAAGGGCAGACAGGGCTTACAATGACCTGACTTTAAAGGGAGGAACTAGAAAGGTATGAATAAGTAACATGATAAATGAATGAGTTAGTAGGCTATATTAACATTATAGATGAGAAAAGTTTTATAACTAACTTTCAGAGAAACAAATGTCACATGCACTTTGAAATTGTGTATTTTGAAATTATATTTCTGTTGTTTCTGGATTATCAGAATAGTAAATCTGTCCACAATGCAATGTTTAGAAAACATAGAAAATCATCATTAAATGAAATTTATGATATTAATATTTTAACTTTCAATCCTCCAGCAATAACTATTGCTGTTATTGTGATAAAATGTCTTCCAACATATATGCAAACACACGCATAGACATGTTAGGACACTAGGATATACACTGCTTTGACAATGACTGTCTTCCATGTCATGGTATTTTTACCTTGTAATATTTAATGACTACAATATTCCAAGATTTTAAGTTTTACTTTCTAGGAATTGAGTTTATCTTTGTAAATTTAATGCAGAATCAAAATTATTCTAATGTTCAGGAAGAGAGGAATTCTCCCCTTAAATTGACTTTAAGAATTTCAAATCTATAAAAAATTCAAAGCGCATCACAAGAAGCAACAATATATATCCAGATGTACCAATAATTATTTTGCTACATCTGCTTTTGGTTTCTGCATGCTACAGGCCAAACCTAGGACCTTGAACATGTTAGGCAAATGCTCTACCACTGAGCTAAACCCTCCGTTCTTGCCACATCTACTTAATCTCTCCTCCTTCCCTCTTCCTCTCTCCCATGCACACATCTATCATCTGTATTTGTACATATATATGAACATATATGTGGGTGTGCCTGAGTCATATATAAAATATAGCTTGCAGACAATTTGGCAATTTATCTCTAAATACTTCAGACACACAGAACAGGTAATTTAACTCAGTACAATACTTACAGTTAAATTACAGTCCATACAGAAACTCTTCTTATTATTCCAGTAGTTCCTTTTATTGCTTGGGGTTTATTTGTTTTGATCCAGCAGGATCTAATTAAGGACTATACAATGCATTCAGTTGTCAAGGCTCTTGAGTCTTCTTTAATAAAAGAAAGAAAAAGGAAAAGAAAAAACAGAACAAAACAAAACACCCCAGCTCTCTTTGTCTTTTGTGCCACTGAGACTATTTCAATATTTTATGTATACAGGTCAGGCCAATTGTCTTAGATAGTTTTTGTCAATTTGGGTTTGTTTCATTGTTTGCTGATGATTAGATTGATCCAATTTTTCTTTCCAGACACTACATAGTGATGTTCTACTTCTGTATGTAAGATACTACAGAATATAGAAAATCGAACTACAGGTCAAACTAATTTGTTGTAAGTTGAATCCCTGTGTCATGGTGGTGTCCTCTAGATTTCTCCATGGTAAAGAAACCTTGCTTTCCTGTGGTATAACAACCATTTATGGAGATGCCTCTAGGAGGCTGTGTGAATATCCTATTCAAAACTGTCCTTTTCCTCATGATTGCAGCATTTATTTATAATTCTTACCTGAATTGATTATTATTGGATTCACTTTAAAAGATTAATTTTAAAATTTATCATATCTCCTTATCACATTTTTCTGAGACATGAACATTTTTATATACACTTATTAGATTTTTTTCATTTTATGTTCTTCAAAATATCCTAAGCATACATTTAAAAAAAATGTTAAAACAATGAGTTACTTCTAAGATACTATTTCAGGAGAAAAACTTTGAATAACCACACCATGTCAAGTTGAAAGAAATTACCATATTTTTCTTCCTTCTTTAAACATTGTCATTTCCAACTTTGTTAATTTAATGGGTGATTTAACAAATGAAAGGCTATTTCAGTGCAAACTGTTGTCTTTCTATTTCAATTTATACTTTTAGTTTCATTATATATTTTTTCGATCATGCCTATAAAGTCATATATTAAATTTCTGTTCTCTATTATTCTATTATTTACACTAATGGTTTTATGACCTTTTCATTCAAAAAGATAATTTATTAAAAAGAATTTATCACTGTCATTTGCATTTTGGAAGTTTTTCCCATATTTCTAATAAACTTTAACATATTTATCCAATTGCACTCATCTCTAATGTGGATTTGATTGTGCTATTTTACTTTTTTCCTTATAATGTCCTCAATTCATTGATTTCTCTTTTACCTCAAATATTCCATTGTATTTTAAGTTAATAAGTATTCCTTATGTATTATCATCCTTCTTTCTGAAAACAGTATGTTTTTGCAGGAAAGTTAAAATTCCAAACAAGTTAGTCTTCTTGTAGTAGTATCCTATTCAGACTATGAAATTCATTTGATGTTTTTCCACTTGTTCTTTTCTGTTCTCTTTTCTGCTAGTCCTGCTTACCTCATCAATACCCCATATGATGTGTTGTTTTATATGACCTCAGATGAAGTAATGTTTTTCTGTAATTATTTTTTCTATAAAGTGTCTGTTTTTTGGGTGCCTACTCCTTTTATGCCTGAACAACAACACAGTCCTTAGAAGAAATAATATTGCTAAAATGTCTCTACTACCCAAGGAAACCTACAGATTCTAATGGTATTCTTTATAGAAAGAACAATCATGAAATTCCTACAGGACCATTATAGACCCAAGTAATCAATGCAATCTTGAGCAAAAAGTACAAAGTTTGATGAATCATCCTTTCTGATTTCAAAACATGTTGCAAAGATACAGTAATCAAAACAGTATGGTATTGATATCAAAACAGACATATAAAGCAATAGAACAAAATAGCTCACAAATCAATGTGCCTACAGTCAACTGACCTTCAGCAATAGTTTCAAAAACACATAATGGGGGACACCTCTTTAACAAATTGCAATGGGAAAACTGAACATTCACGTGCCAAAGAATGAGATTGGACCTTCTCTCATACAATATTGTAAAAACAATGCAAAAATGGATTAAAGATTTAAATTTAAGAATATAAACCATAAAACTCATAGAAGAAAACATAGGATATGGGCTTCTTGACATTAGTCTGAGTAATAATTTTGTTAGATGACACCATAACCAGAGACACATTCGAAAAAATAGAGAAGCGGTATAGAACCAAAATAATAAAACTTTTGTACAGCAAAGGAAACAATCAACTGAATGGAAAAAAAATCTACAAATTGGGAGAAAATATTTGTAAACTCTATATCTGAAAGGGGGTTAAAATTATGAACACATAAGGACCTCATATAACCCAACTGCAAAATAAAATGAATCAATAAATACTCAAAAACTGGGCAAAGGACATGAATAAACATCTCTCCAAAGAAGACATGGAAATGATCAACAGGTGATGAAAAGGTGCTTGACACCATTAATCATCAGGGATGTGCAAATCAAAACAAAAATGAGATATAACTTCAGACAGGCTGGAATGGCTTTAATCAAAAAGATAAAAAATAATAAGTATTGGTGAAGACATGAAGCAAAGGGAACCATTGTGCCCTCTTGGTAAAACATCAATTAACAGAAACAATATGGAGTTTCTTTAAAAATTAAAATAGAAATGGTACCATATGATACAGCAATCTCACTCTGGATATATGCTCAAATGAAATGAAATAATGCATGTTGAAGAGATCCAAAACCTCCCATGTTCATTGCAGCATTAGTCACTAAACCCAAGATATGGAAACAAACTCAATTTCCATTGACAGATGAATAGATAAAGAAAATGAAATCTTATTCTGTCATTAAAAAGAAGGAAATGTTGGCATTGTAACACTATGGATGAGCCTGGAGAACATTATGCTAAATAAAATAAGCCAGACTCAGAATCACAAATACTGTATGATGTCAAGTATATGTGGAATTTAAAATAACCAAACTCATAGAAATATAGAAAGGTGCTAGTCGGGGGCCATAGGGAAAAATTCTCAATAATACAAAATGAACTTTTGGAGACCTAGTGTACAGTAAAGTGAATACAGTCACCAGTACTGCTTTGTATACTTGAAATCTGCCCAAATGGTAGATCTTAAGTATTCTCACCATGAGGGATAAGAAAGGAAAGGAGGAAAAGAGGAAAAGAAGGTCAAAGAGAGAGTGAGCAAAGGAACAAAAGAAAGAAGGATGGAAAGATAAGAAACAGGTAACTTAGTGAAGGTTGGATATTGTGGCAATTATTTTATATGTATATACATATAATTAGTTCATGATACATATATTCATTATATCTACCTGTGTATATCTATATTTATCCATGTGTGTATATATCAAGATATTGTTGTTTCATATACTAAATATACAAAATTTTGTTTTTCAATTATACTTCACAAAAGAAGGAAAAAATCTTAGCTAAAATACCTAATACACCTTTTGCTATAAACCTAAATCAACCTATTTCAGATTCAATTTTATCACTGGTTAAAAAAATAAAAAAGGTATAGTCCTAGATGTATCTTAAAGGACCTTACATCTCTGCAAAGTTATAAAATAATAATAATTTTTATTTCACAAAAACATAATCTTTTCATATGTATAGATATAGGGTAGTTTGAGGCTGGTTGTATAAGCAGTTTAATAGACAATTCTAAATTGTGATTGTTCATTCTCCACCCACATTGTTTGTGTATTACTGAATACAGTAAGAAATACCATTCCAGTATGAATTCTCAGTTGATTTTCTTGGCTGATCTTTAGCTCTGTATGTAGTAAATTATTGTTCAGATTATACCTCTCAAAATGCAAGAAACTGCTGACAGCCCATGCCTTTTGGATTCAAGGGTTATTATAAAACACTGACATTAAAATTGTTGTAAGATCTTAGAGTTTGATCCTTTGATGATTTGGAAGACAATGGTGGAATGTTTTTCCTCTTTCATGTTTATTTTTCCTATTATCCTAAACAATTTTGTTATTAATTGGGAATCATTTAGAATCTTCTGTTCAGCTTCCATTTCCATTCAGAAATATTTGATCCATTTTAAATTTGTGTTTGAAATATGGCACTAAGTACTGCTGTTACCAAGCCATGGGGCTAAGGTCTTCACAGGAGGTTAGCTAAGACATCTCTCAGCCTGAGCTATTGAAAGTACCACTAATATTGACTCTTCTCTTCCAGAAGTTGATTCTACTCTTACTCTTAAAATAATTCTTTTCAGGGTCTTATAACTGCTCTAGGATAGACTGTCTCTCTGATTTATAATCTAATTAGAGCCCTTTTACTCCTGTGTCTAGAAAAAGAGTCCTGTTTCTCATCTATTGTGTGGGGCCACTTCATACACTCCAGTCTCCTAGTAAATCCCAAATCATTCTTTCTACCTTTAGGTCAAAGGAGCTCAGTTTCATTTGCTTTATCTCATAGGGACTGTTGTCCACGCTATTCATCAAATATGATTGCTTTCATCTGAAATAACTCCATTTCATACTTCGCTGTGATGACCCAAACTGTGCCAAAATTTTTTATAATAAGATTAGAGGGCCACATGTATATACTGAGAGAAGCTCTTCTCAGTTTCTCCTTATCACTGTTATATATTGCACAAAGAATGAATGAAATAACAAGGATGATTATAATTTCTCAAAAACATATAATATATATATATCTTTTTTCATTGAATTGTGTTTAAATTTCCCAAATATCAATTTTGAAGCAGTGCTTCTTAACAACTCTCTGATTCAAATTAGTAGTGAAATTTCATTTGTATCTTTCAGTTTGCATTAGTCACACCAGTTGAAGCATATTGAACATTGCATTTGGGAATTTGTTTAGTATATATTAACCTGGAGATAAGTGACAGTTTTATAAAAATAAAGTTTCAAATTTTGATATGTGCTAGGGAGAACAATGTTCTTTGGACAAGAAAATGGAGAAGTGATGGGATGTGCCAGTTCAAAGGCCTCAAGAACTATTGCACCTTTCTGCTTACTCTCTTGGAACCTTGAGGTCATTCTGTGAACATGCCCAAACTGACCTAATAGAGGAGGAGAGACCTCATAAACCAGAGCCACATCAGCCTAGTTGCCCCAGCTGAGACCCCAAGCAGCAAAGCCAACCACTATCCAAACTACCACTTACTGAAATGCATAGGAGACACAGCAGAAATCAAAAGACGATGCCCCAACCTCAATCAAAAGCTCAACCTCAGTGGTATACCACAGAACAAAAAAATAAATAAATTGAATTCTAATCCACTCATTTTGGGGTGGCTTTTTGTTTGAGCACTCTGATTCTGGGTACTAGTTGACAGGGTAACTTTTCAAGGCACAATTTTGCTAAGCTTAACCAGTCATTAGATTTTCAAAGGTCATAAAACCCCATGATCCAGAATGAGGGAGGCACTGTCCCAACCAGAACTGTTTGTTCATAGAGTTAGATTATTTATAATTGTTGACCTATCTTAAGTGGGAGTTGACCTACTAAATTTTGCACGTTATTAACTCTTCCATAAACTCTAAGGAATACATGTATATTAAAGATACAACATCATAAGTGAGCATAATGGATATATACTGGCCAAGACTATGGAGCCTAGATTTAAAGCTGTGAAAATTCAGTCAAGTCATAAAATTTTTGTTTGTTTGTGGTACTACCAAACTACTGAGCAATATACCCAAACCTGAAAGTATCCTAAATTGTAAAGTAATTGTTCACATTTAACTAACAAGTAAAGAAGTCATGAAATAACATATTTTTAAAGTTCCATATAAGTTGCTATATTATTTCTCTTCCCTCTATAATGGGCATGCAATTTAATGTCTCAATTTTTTTATTTCAATGGAATATGAAAATTTGGCAATAAATAACTAAAAATGTATTATGAGGAAGTTAGTAAAATTACAAACAGTTTTGTTTGCATCATGTTTGTGGATACTATTATATTCATTGTAGCTATTGTTTCTTCTTCATAAGAACATCTTATTATCATGCATAATAAATATTAAACAATGACAGTGTATTAGTACTCCATATTTCTTGAATACCCAAATGATACATACTTTTCTGGAACATCCTAATACAAGGTCAGTCTTTTGCTAATGGATTTTATGAAACATGTCTCTTTATAAGCATTTAAGTAAGAAAAAGCATAATAAAAATCTGTTTAATAATGAACATTTAACATAATACATTTTTGAAAATCAAAAGTTAATTATTAACCCAGAGATGTGTGATATAAAATAAACAAATGATATGAAAATGCATTAGGACATGTAATTTACTAGCAATTGTCTCATGAACAGCAAGTGAAGTCCCAGAGAAACCATCAACAAAAGAGCTCTGTGGTTGTATATTTATCCTTTCAAGATTATAAAATAATTAAGTCAAGGGAATCTGATTTTCATGTTTATAATCATAAAAAACAACACTTGAAACTGTTTTCTTAACTTTATTTTAAAATATCCTTCTGGTATCTTGGGTTTTAAATCAGTCATGACAAGAAACCCTCAATGCAGCCTCTCTCAAATTTTTTATATTAAAATATTCATTGAGCTACATACAAATGATAAACTTACAAATACTAGAAGTTAGAAAGAAGGACAATCTAATGTTAAATATCTACCTGGAGAAGGATTATGAGAAAAATAAACAAACTTTAACTTAGAGTAAGTATATTCTGGCTTTATTAAGTAAGAGTAGCCAAAAAATTTGTTTTCTGATGCCCAAACCACAATCCATTTCATAATTGGAGACATGGGACCTTTACTAATCAAGCAGCCATTTCTACTTTAAGATTGATATATAAAGGGTTTATTAACATTCCTTCTAACAACATTCTTTAATTCCAAATTTTCATTCATATAGGCATATAATGTAATAAAGTAATAACTAGAGAGTTAGTATAAATTGAGCATTTTTATGCCAAATGAGATGCTAAATGTTTAAATACATTATTCAATTTAATTATCATAAGAAATCTATTCTCGCTCATGACATCAGCAAGCATGGCTTGTGTTTCTATAATTCCAATGTCTGCCAATGACATTGCACTTTCTTCTCCTTTCTGACCTCTAATAGTGCTGCCTGTCTCCTTTAAGCAACCTTGTGATGATATTGGGTTCACTCAAATAATGCAGGATGATCTCCCATCTCAAAATCCTTCACCTGGTCACATATACAAAATCCTTTTAGCCATTTTGCAGCATCCTTGGCAGAGAATGACCTTCTCTGGCTGCCTAAGTCCTTGGAGCTGAGGTCTGGTCTTCCGAGCCACTGTGCCGCAGCTTCTGGGGAGGTCTGGCCTGGAGCGGCTGGAGTCGCTGGCTCCAGAGGGGAGCTTAGGGCCTTTGGCGCTATTTTACAGTGTCCCCGAGAGAGAGCCACCACCTGAGCTCCCAGCGAGGAGTTCAGACCTGCCTGGGCTCTCAAGCCCAGTGTCTCCATCACTGACCACCCCAACTTGGTCTCGTGCCCAGGTCCACACCCTGGCCCTGGGTCTAGCACCTTACTGTATCTAATTGTCTACCAATACCAGGCTGCCTCAGCCCAGAAGCATTGATTATTCCCAACCTGGAGGTAGTGGGACAGCACCTTTCTTGGGTCA
>JAJEJO010003758.1:0-32371 GCA_020662805.1 Glaucomys volans | reverse complement strand
AAGAAAGAAAGAAAGAAAGAAAGAAAGAAAGAAAGAAAGAAAGAAAAAAGAAAGAAAAGAAAAGAAAGAGAGAAGAGAAAGAGAGAGGGAGGGAGGAAAGGCCAGCAGTCAGTTTCCTCTTTTAGTCTATTTAATCATCTGAAAATTGAAGAGCTGGACTAAATAAAATCCTAAAAGTTTTACAATCTTTTATATTATACAAAAATGATAGCTCTAACGCTTCTGTTGTGTTTGGCCTAAGGTTAGTGGATTGTAGAGAGTACATGGAAGAACCCAAAGTCAATTACCAAGAGTAAATTCATTCAGAAACACTTCACTGACAATGCTGATTTCTGGCATTTGACCTTCAACATGTCAACCTGACCCACTGCTGTGACTCTCCAATGAGATTGCCCAAAAGTTTCCTTCCAGCCACAATTCACCTTCTCCCCATATACACAAAGCACTGCCCTCTTTCATCAAATTGTAGGTTACACTTCTTTATGAGATTCCCTTGCACTTCTATACAGACAAATGTCATTTGGGTAAGGGCACTGCAGGAAGTTCTGGGAAAGGGTAAATGCTTTAGATTACTGATCATCATACTATATACTATTCTAATTCCTATCTGACTGTGATTAATGATCTCTATGTTTGAACCCTTTGATTCATTTGTACATTATTTATTTCCTACAGCAAAGTGTCTTACCCTTTTAATATGATATAAAAATATCACATTCACAGGTACTAGCTAAACAACAAAACAATAAATTTCTCCTCATACTTAAGTAATTTAAAATCCACTTTCTGCCATTACAATGGGGGGGAACCCTGAAAAATATGGAATTAATCCATGCATTTAATAGATCCTAAAGTGTCAAAAGGAATGAAAGAGTGCCCAACACTGAGGATTTCTCCATATTCAAGTTTGAAAATTCTACCCTATCCAGCAAAGATCCTGGACGAATTGTTTCCTGCTGTATCTTTGGTCACCGCCTGTTATCCACTGAAACTAGGACTTAAGAGGAATAAACAGAAAAAAGTTAGGATTTTAGTAACATTTGCTGCTTATGCTTTCTTCAGTAAGATCCTACTAGAAAAACTCAAGTTTGTGCTCAAGCTGGCCATGTAAAAGATGAGAAGAAAGACAATATAGCTTTATTTAAAAAGCGCTGTCTACTTAGAGTCAGCAGTCCACATGGTCAAGAGTCAAATCATTTTGTACTTTGTACCATTGGAAAAGACAACTATCTGTCCTCAAATTGCCATTAGTACTATATATGCAAGGATAGGCAATTAAAGACAGCAATGGACTTCCACTCTGCTCTTCAACCTGCGGGGCTGCAGGAGCTACCCTACCCCAGCCCTCAAGAGCCAGCTGTCACTCAGT
This sequence comes from Glaucomys volans, assembly GCA_020662805.1. NCBI lineage: Eukaryota > Metazoa > Chordata > Mammalia > Rodentia > Sciuridae > Glaucomys > Glaucomys volans. The sequence goes on along the minus strand of JAJEJO010003758.1, from coordinate 31,002 downwards.
GCACAAATCCCCCTGGGACTCCTGTCAGAAAACCCCTGCCGATCCGCACGAGATGTGCTGGGCCTTTAAGCAGAGCAGAGACCCCTGGGTTTCTTTCCTTGGCGTCAGCAACCTTTTTAGTGGGACAACAGGTTGAAGAGAATGGGCCTGACTCAGGTGGGAGAATGAAGGGGGTTACCATCATCAAAGCAACAGTTTATGGTAATGTTGTTTGATGTTTTAGGAAGAAAAGAGGAGACCGACGACACACCCATCAATGGACAGTATACCTAAAACCATATAGAAATGAGGATATGTCAACACATGTGAAGAAATTCCAGGATAAATTACACAAGAGCTATGGTAATCCTTTAAGAGCTGTTACTGAAACAGGATGGGGTAAATTTGTCATAATCATCAAAATGCTTTTCATTGATTCTAATGAAAGACCTGTAACCCTATATCATTTATTAAAGCTGTTCTAATCAGACACCAATGTGATGCTGGGGAAAAAGACAGAAGTTTCAGAGTTCTGTGATGAAATGATATTTCAAGACCTAACAGCAATGATGCAACAATTATTAACAACATCTTGTCAGCTAACATTAGGAGTCTATAAATATAAAACAGGATTTGCAGAACTTGAAGTGAAAACCAGAGAAAAATTAGAAGCTGTCAAGAAAAAAACAAGCTTTAAAATCACAGAGCTTAAGGAGAGATTAAAAGCAAGTTGTGAAACTATAGATAGTTTAAAAAATGAAATCAGGAAACATGAAGATGATCAGACAAAAAACATATGAAGTTCTGAGAACTTGGTAGTAAGCTAACTTGAAAGTAAGGTGGACTTTAATGGAGAAATGGACTTACTGCAAATGCTATGATGTGTCTTTGAGGAACTGTATACATCATTGTTAAACATGAATTTTTCAGCAATGATGTCAAGGCATTTGTTCTATTCAAGCCATCATTAATAGCAAATATATGTGCATAATAAAAATGGATGCTGGGCATTTTCCAAACCCATTTAGGGAAAATGCATGATAACCACAATTTAAAAAAAAATTATTGGGGTATACATATAGCTTATTTTCCTTTTGATGCGCATCAAAAATTCATTATAAAGTATAATTTGTACAAATTTTGCACTTCAATAGTTAGTTGTAATTAGTTGTAATTAGTTGTGTTAGTTGTAATTAGTGATGATTAGTATGTATATTTCATTTTTTCAAGTTCTTACCTGCCTCTATTCTACCTCATTTGTATATAATGTACCCAGTATTTATTTAATAAAAATATCTTTTAGGTCCTAAAAAAATAGAATAAAACAAAGACAGCACTGGGAACAAATAGGTGTATCCAGAGTGAACCACTAGTGCAGCCAAGTGCCATAGGCTCTGTTGAAACGCTTTTCTTTATGTACTAACAAGGAGGATAGTCATATTCCTAGGATGACAAGTGGAATTAGAATCAAATTAGTTGGGTTTCATAAAAATCACCTATCATTTCTGAGGAAAATGACTAATTGAACTGATATCACTGAGTCCTGAGTGATAAGTAGATCTCTAAGAAGTACTGTTGAAATAGTCTTACCACAGAATCTAGATAACTACACTACCTCTTAGGGTTGGTTACTAGGTCTTAGAATATTAAAAAAAAAAAGTATGAATTGCCCATATCCAAGTTTTCAGGAATATTTCCAACATAAACCCTAGGAAACAAAGGCCTGGACTCTTGCAACTCTCAATAAAGGTAACAAGAAAATTATTATTCTGAGGCAAATATGAGTGACCCAGACCTGGGAACACACATTTAAGTTGTCCTCAATGAGTACTCTGAAGAAGTTAGAAATTGTAAAACTTTTATAAACAGAACAAAGGTAACTGTAAATCAAATCATTCACTGAATACTTTGGTGGGGACATTACATAAGAAAGGGTTAAGATGGTAAAATTCTGATCATCCAACTGAGATGATATCCTCCTGGGATTACAAATCTCTTAGTGAGAAGATAGGTCAAGTCATGGGTCTGTTCTTTGTCAAGTTATGGATAATTAACCAGTTCAAACATATATCCCAGAAAGCTTACATAGTAGTCAGGAAAATGTTAGGTCAGATACAAAAGTCAGGAGTAATGGTTTGTTTCTTAAAGACAGAATAACCTTTAGAGCATCAAACTCCTGGTGCTTGTCGTTTCTTTTCTTTTGAGAAGGAGTTGTCCATCTGGTGCTTGTTTGAAGATTGTAATGATTCTTCAGAAATGCTTAAATTCATACAACCACACAAGATGAAAATGGTAGGCTAAAGTGCAGCTAGAACAAGAGGGTCTTCGCTGAGGAAAATGGGAATAAGGGAGATATTCCCTTAAGTCAGAACCTGGGTCAGGTGAAGTGGCTGACAACCACACACCTACAAATTCACTGAACTGCAGTGGAGCAAGAGAAATACGTATCACCCAGGGACACAGGGAGTGAGTTCTCTTCTTTATGGAAGGGAAGGATCTTGGTTCTCAGAGGTAGAGTCACTATGTTAGGGAGAATATTTGTATATATAGGGGAAAAAGTCTAATTTAGGCTGTTTTTAAATTTTTTTTTCTTTTTTACTTTTAAAATTATCTCTCTTCTTCCTTCTTTTGGTGGCAGAACACTTTTCTTCCTATCAAGAACTATCCTTTTCCATCTGTTCAGTAACAGAAGCCCATTTATCCACTGCAAGGGTAGGCTGATAAGGGGCTGACAGAATGAAATTAGAATTCATAAAGCATGCAATGCATCAGGTATCATGTAATATGATGGTTCTGCCATCATATATTGAGAGATAACAGATTTCTGATTATGGCTTTGGATAATTTCTCTCATTTTATTGATACCTGTGTTTGATGAAACAATTGTCCTCACTTTAATTCTTCCTTCACGGTTTCCTTTAACCCCATGCCATGCTTAGAACAGGGCTCAAGTCAAGTATCAATTTTCCTAGGATTATAAGTCTCAGATTAGAATCTGGGGCTGTCAGAATGTGTGTAAATTGTACGAGGACTAAAAAACAGAACATAAAGATTTGAATTCAAAACCCTTCAGGAAACTAAGAAGCAGCATCTGGTAAACATAAAAACATGAGTAGAGATCTCTGTTTAAGTGATAAGACTGACAAGCTTAAAGTTCAAATGACACCAAGTTAGAGGAGCAAAGTAAAAATATTGAGCTTCATCTACTTGAAAGTCCATTAGGGTCACAGATTAGGAATAAGAACAACATATCTAGACTAAGGAATCCAGCCTAATATTAACAGAGGAACTGAAATGGGTCCACCAAAAAATAATATTAATAATATTAACTAAATCTAATACAAATATCTTAGAAAGGTCTATGTGAATCTTCAGTAATTTACAATCTGTTGGAGAAAGGATCAACATTGCTCACAGAAATACAATGGAATTCACATGACTAGTATTAAGAAACCATAAGACATTTGAAGAAGAAAACTTCACCATTTATCAAGGGGAAAAAGCCAAAAGACAGTCACACAGAGGATCTAGACTTTGGATTTAGCAAACAATTATAAAATAACTACTATAATTATCCAAAATAATGTAAAGGAGAATATGAACAACCACTGAATAAATGGCTCCACTTTCTGTTACCAAAAAAAAAAAAAAAAAATCCTGAGATAATTAACTTTCAAGGAGAAAAGGTTTATTTCAGCTCACAGTTTTGGAAGTGATGGTCCATGATCACTTAATAACACTGTTTTGGACCTGTGGAGAGGCAGAGGATCATGAGGGAGTGGGCGGTGGAGCAAAACTGCTTACATCACATCCAGGAATCAAAGCAACAAAAAAGAAGAAGCCAAGGTCCCACAATCACCTTCAAAGACACAATCACTCCAATACTGTTGAAGCCTTCCACCAGGACCCATATCTTGAAACTTCCTCCACTTTTTAATAGAGCCAACTTGGGGGTGGAGTGTTCAATGCATGGACCTTTGGGAGACTTTAAAGATCCAGACTATAGCAGTTATAGCTAAAAATAAAATAAAACATAATGCTAGTAAATATTTAGTTAGACTGAAAGATGACAGGAAATAAGGAACCAGGAGAGAGAACAAAAGAGGCAAAGAAAAAGTGAAACTCAAAACTTACACTTAATCACATCAGCAATTATACTGTACATAAGGGGATTAAAAAGTTCAATTATAGGCAGTTTGTCAGGTTGAATTACAAAGTAAGTCCTATATATGTGATGTCTACAGGCCATGCACTTTAATTATATAAAGCCTCATGATCATTAAGCATATGAAAGTGGAATTAATGTATTAATTGCAGACAAAGAAGTCTCCAAGAAAAGGAGTATTCCCTTAGAGAAGAAATACGGTAAAAATATCATTTTGAACAAGTAGATAAGCACACTAAATGTGTTGGACATAATATCATAAAGTAATAATATTAAAATCTGAAGAAATTAATTAAAAATCAGAGATTAGAGATTTGAGTACTTACATCTTGGTAATTATTGAAAACCTACACAAAACACCATTAAAATGGAAAAATTCTTTAAAATTCTATTATTCAGCTAGATTTACTCTGCATTTATACAACTCTATACCAACAGCATAATAACTTCTTTTCATGTAAAAATGGAGCAGTCACCAAGATGGACCATATTCTGTACTGTGCTAGAAATTAAAAAATAAGTTTTAGGCATTCAATTATATAGTTTATTTTCTTAACACAATGGAATAAAATTAGGAAACAATAAAATTGAGTACATACCTAACATTTTTTATTAAGCAATACACATATAACCCAACTTTGCAATCTACTATATTAACTATCAAAAGGAGAAAATTACATAATCTTACTAACTTCAGAAAAAAAGAACTCCACAATATTAGATATGCTTCATGATTAAAATACCAAACAAGGTCAGCACAGATTCTTAGAAAGCTAGGAATAGAAGGGAATTTCCTCAAACTAACAAATGACATACATGGAAAAAAAAAAAAAAACAAGAAAAACACATGTACCTAACATCATACCTACGGAAACTTTAAGTAGCCCCCTATAAGATCAGGAATAAGACAGGCATTTGTTCTTTCCACTCTCAACATTGTACTGAAAGTTCAAGTTAGTACAATAAAGCAATACAACAGGGAAAATTATATAAATACTGGAAAGGAAAAAGTAAGATCATCTTTGTTCATATGTTATACATAGACAATGCTAAGATATATACAATGTAGCTACTAGAAAAAAATACTGCTCTCAATTTAGCTTCAGGGTAAAAATTCATTATAAAAAATCAATATCTTTTGAATGCTAGTAAAATTATTTCAAATATGATGTTCTAAAATATTATTCATAGACTTCTAGTTTCTAGTACCACATGTGAAAACTTGGAAGTTGTCACTTTTATCCTCACAAGAAAAACCTTAGCATATTGAAAATCATTCAGAGAATCACAACTTTCCAGAAATAGAAGCCCCAAATCAGAAGCCCAAGAATGAATCCAGTATCAGTAGGAACACTTTACATCATAACAGAAATTGTCGGTGGCTCAGTGTGATGTAGCTGGAGCATTCAAAAACAAGGCAATATATACAACTTTAATTTGTCAATTAAAAACAAATTAAAAGAGACAACTAATTCAATAAGATATGCAAAACATTTAGGAATTACACTGTTCCATTATCATTAGCTAAGGTACTTGTTGAAATATAAAATTCATAAAATACATAAAGTTTATATAAAATATGAAATTCAGAATGGGATATACTTTGCATCCACTAGAATGACTAAAATTTCAAATTTTGGTAAAAATACTGAGAACATAGACATCTATCACTTATAAAATTCTGAAATGCCAAAATATATTTGTAACTTTTTCATGTATATGTATATGACAACAAGTACATATAAAAACACTAAATAAATATACGTATATTTATCTGGCATGTAACCTAATACTTTGCTTTTGGATATTTATGAAGGAAATAAAAACATGCATACACAAAAGACTTTTCTGTAAGAATATTCATAGCCTCTTCTTTCATAATTACTCAAAGTTAAAAAACAATGTACATATTCATAAAAAGGTAAGTGACATAATCATATAAAAGAATAAAGTATCAAGAACTGAAATAACACGGATGAATCTTGAAAGAAAACAATATGTTGAATGAAAGAAGTCAGACACAAAATGTATGCATGCTGCCTGAGTCCATATTTAGGAAGTTCAAGAGCAGGCAAAACTAATCGTGGGTGATAAAAATCAGGAGAGTAATTGCCTCTGCTTCAGGGAGATTTGTTTTAATGGGGCATAAAGAAACGTTCACAAGTGATGGAAATATTCTACATCTTAATTGTGGTGTTGTTTACATGAGTGTACTCATTTTTTCAAAACTCAGAACTCTGCATTTTATTGTAGATAAATTATACATCTATACAGTTACTAAGTAAAACAATTTCAGAATAAAATATTTAAACATTCATTCCATTCATTGTATTTCAACTCCTTAGTCCATGCTTCCTAATAGCCATTTTGAATTTTATCTTATCCATCTTATATTACTTGCTTGTCATTTGTGTCTAAAGGCATTGTATAGACACAAATGACAACTATTAGTAATTTTTTTCATGCAAAATTGAAATTTTTCATGCAAAATTGAATGTAATTTTAGCATTACCATCTATCCATCTGAAGCTATATTTACTCTGTAGACATTAGTTATTCATGAATAAATACTTTTCAGCACGATGTAGTAACATTGTGAATGTAGTAGGTAAAAAGTGAGAATTCATACCATCATAGTAACTATAGTCTATTAGGGTACAGATGTTGTGGAAAGTGTAGCAAACCAAAAATTAATCATCAAAATCATCGTAAGTCCTGAGAAGTTAGTGAATACCAATGTGAAGGCTGAATTCCTATGAGAACAGTGTGAATGGATTACTAGAAACCAGCCTACTTAAGAGTGAGTGGGATACAAAGTGGACACAGCAAGTATAGATTCTTATAAACATTTTGGCTTTATAAAGGAAAGCTATAGGAAAGCTTCTGGAAAGAGATTTAAAGTCACAGAAAATTATTTTGTTTTTAAGATGAGAGTTAAGCATATTCAGAAACTGATAAGAAAGCACAGCTGGTAAGGGAGAAATTAAAAGTATAGAGATATAGAGGCGAAGGGAATATTTTACAAAGCAAAGTATCCAAAAGGGTAGAAAGTTATGGGATCAAAACCACATTTAGAAGAACTACATGGTGCATGCCTCATCCACTATCACTTGAAGGAAGGAAGAAGGAATGTTATATTTTGTTTTCTTGAAAGAAGCGTCCTCCTGATAAACTTCTGTTGTAGGTAGTGCAACAGGAGTTGACTGAACAAAAGAATTGCAGAAAGTCATTAGGGAATGAGGAGGTTAGAGAATTTGTAGTACCCATCTCTGTCTTGGTGTGATTTTTCTTTCACTAGCACCACTCAAGATCCATCATGTCATGATAATAATAGTAAGTAGTTAGGCTGGCCCAGGGATTTTGGTTTACTAAGCAGAAATAGGAATAGAACAATAGGATAATGGCAAGAGAATGTTTAAGACGATGCCAGGAAATCAGACGTGAGATAGCTGACAGTTGAAGGAATACAGTTTTACTAAGAGGATAAATACAACCAAAGACAGGGAACAAAGAAAATGTCTGTTTTATTATCTGGTGAATAAACCCAAAATTGTGAGATTTCCCCCCTCTAGAGTCTTCATATGTCAGCTAATTAACATAATAAAATTGGAAAATAAACAGATGGTCCCTGGAGCTGCCCATTCTTTTTCTGAAGCAGATGATGGCTTCCTAAAGGACAAATGTTAAATTACAAATAATGGTAATGTTTGATCTTTTAGGTTTAGCAAACATTGATGTGACTGTTATCCACAGCACTATCTATCACATCACTATAGCAAGTTGTGAATTTTGTGAATCATTTTCCTGCCATATGCAGATCTCTAACTTTAGGAGAAATCAAAGATACTTTGTTAATTTCATAGCTTTGGCAGAAATGATTTACAGAAAACTTTCAAAACAAAAATCTCAATTTTCCAAAAGTAAAATTGTGAAACACACCTGTTTATCACCGGCACTGAACTGTAAGCAGTCTCAGTGGAAAGTGCTGTACCAGGAGCTAGGAATACAGTGGGATGAGTCCTTTGCCCAAACTGACAACAGGTCGCAGAAGCTAAGTGAAAGAAAAAATTATGCATTTCTCTTAAAAAGTTAAGCATTTCTCTTTGCTATTTACACCTTGATCTGGTGCAATAATATGTGATAGCTCAACACTTTTCTTTTCAAATTTAATTCCTGTCTCTGCCTCTCAAATATGTATTACACAATACACACACCAGGGTGTGGGTTTGATTCTGCTAATCAACCAGGCATACTTTGAATAATAGTCTTGCCATTTTGCATAACTCAAACCCCCACAGTGATTTTTCCTTCAATTATTGTTCTGACTGAAAGAGACAAAAGTATGTATTTTATCTCATGTGTAGACAGTAGCTTTTTTGCAAAGTGACACTAGAGAGCACAATAGGGAGCATTTTTGTTGAGTGCCAGTACCAGTAGATGCTTCAGTATTTAACTTTCAGTTTGAAAAATAAATAAATAAAATATTGAATAGAAATAAATATAAACCACTAATACATTTCTATTAAATATAATCTCAATTTTTAATGACTACTCTGGGGATATAGAAACATAAAGACACTAACTTTTTAAAAGCTAAATTTGTATTTGAAAAATGCATGTTGTCTCTAAAGCGCATGGACAGGACAGAAACGTAAAGGATTTACAAGGCTAGAAATGGAGAAAAATTTGAGACCAAGAAGCTCATGGACTGTGTCATGTTTTTATACAATTTGTTTTGTTTATTCTGCTATGTTCTAACCTTTGCCTCAAAGATCCCAGCAGCTCATAGAAAGAATACATATGAAAAAATTTAAATACAAATGACAAATACAAGGGACTTGAAGTATAAATAAGACAGAATCACATGAAAGCTATACATTTTTTGTGAGCTTTATAATGAACAAATGAAAATGAAAAAACTATTAGTAGATTCAGGGTTTTGAGAGGAGAAAACAAAAATACCCATAAAAGAAAACAAGACAAACAAAAACTACAATTGCTTATAGAATTAAATTAGAAGTGAAGTTTCTCATGTGGAGTTTTATAATTGGAATAATACATTAAACATATCTATAATAATATTTCTATAGTGAATATAGTTATAGACATTACATTTCCATTTTTAATCAATTTCACATTAATTAATAATGCATAATACTAAAATACAACTTAGTAAAGGCAGTTATGCAAAGACAATGAAATATGGTCAAAGCATATAGCCTTCAAATGCTGCTTCCCAGCAGTATGAGCTGGGTAGCTTTCCTCCACCATGCACTGCTTCCATGATGTCCTGCCTCACTTTTGGCAAAGGGCAATGGAACCAGCATCCATTGAACCTCATTTCTGAAATCATCAGCCAAAATGAGCTTTTCTTCTTCTAAGTTGTTTTGGTCAGTATTTTTGTCATAGTGATGAAAAGCCAACTAACCCAGAAATTGATACAAAGAAGTGAGGCCACTGCTGTGACTCACCTGACCAGGTGGTTTAGAAACCTTTGAAACTGACTAGTGGGACAGGTTTGAAAAAAAATGGGGGATGCAGGCTGGAGAAGGCTTAGAATGTTGTAAGCAGAGCTTAACATGTGATTCCAGTGGGAACTCAGAAGACCAGATGACCAAAAAGAATGCAGACTGTAAGACTGTGCTCCTGAGGTTTCAAAAGGGAATAGGGGCTTTATTGAAAATTGGACTAGAAGCCCATTCATGTTGTTTCTCTACAATTTCTCTACAATTTTTCCCATATTCTGAGACTTTCTGTGAGGCTGAATTTAAATGTGATAAGCTAATTAATATGGCAGAGAAAACAATCAAGACAGCTCAGAATTCAGGCAGTAGCATAGGTGTTACTGGCAACTTCTGACCAGGTTTACTGTGAGAATTTGGAATACAAAACAGACAAGAAAGATTTAAAAGCTTGTGATTTGGCCAGGAAAGAAGTAAATGTAATATTGTGGGCAAGGAAGTTATGATTGCTGAAGAGATTACTGCCACTAAAGAGAAGCTAAATACTTTGTACAGAGTCAATAGAAAAGTTGCCCTGAAGTCCTCTCAGGAATCGGTAAGACCATATCTCTTGCAGGTTCAAAGGTGCAGAACTGAAAACTCATTTAAAAGAACTTTGAAGGCAACCTGCTCATACAGAAGTACCCAGAAAGCTATTTTCCCAAGATTAATTTCATCATGCTCAGCCACCCAGGCACTAAGAGGCCACTGTGGCTGTGGTTCATGAAGGTCTGGCTACTGCTTGAGTTGGTGGCAGAACTTGGCATCATCCATGTTGTGCTAGATCTTTAGGAATGCAGGATGCTTCAGTTAAGGGTCATGGAAACTTCCAACAAGAAATCAAAGGAAAACCTGCAAGGTCAGTCAAATTTTTGCAGAGTCAGAATCTCTGCAGACATCCCCTAAGGGAGTAATGAGTGAATATTTGAAAGGGAAGCTGAAACTTCAGTGAAGACCCTAGGGATTAAGAGGTACCAGTAATGTGTAACATCTGCTGAGGAAAGCTGCTGAATGCAGACAGAGTCAGTTTAAGAGAGCAACCAGCAAGGGTGCCCATAAGGGCTGGGCCACACAAGCACTTTGGAGTTCATATCTAAACACAATTTGCCACATGGAGCTACAGGATGTAATGTTTGCTTGCCTAGGCTTTTATCTTGCTTTGGTTCCATCCCTTCTATCTATGATCCTATTGCTCCCCTGTGGAATGCAAATGTTTAGTCTTTGCCATTATATATTGGATATATATACTTGACCTTGATTCTTTATAGGAGTTCACAGCTAAAAGTCTGCTCTGAGTCTCAGAGGAGACCTTGGACTTAGACTTTTGGGCAATGTTGGAACTGCTAAGACTATGGGGACTCTTGGAGATGGACTACATGTATTTTTGCCTTGTAAGATGGTTGTGAGCTTTGGGTGGCCACTGGCTGAATGCTAAGCTTTGGGTATGAGATGCCTTCCCAAAGCTCCCTTATGAAACAATGCAGAACTATTCAGAGGTGAAACAATTAAAATGTGAGAGTTGTAGCCTAATTGATGGCTTAATCCATTTTTTGGATTAATAATTTGAATGCACAAACTGGATGGTAACTATAGGCAGGTGGGATGTGGCTAGATGAAGTGCATCACTGAAGTCATGTCTTTGGGGTTTATATTTTGTTCCTGTTGCTTTGCTTTCTCTCTGCTTCCCAGCTGCCAATAGCTTCCCTCTGTCACATCCTTATGCCATGACGTTCTGCCTCATTTGGGCCCAAACGAATGGAGCCAGCCAACCAGGACTAAACCTTTGAAACTGTGAAACAAAATTAACTTTTTCCTCCTCTAAAATGCAGACAAACAATAACAAATGGTCTGTAAGGATCAAATGATAAAATTCAGCTTGTATGTTTTTGTTTATGTGTGTTTTGTGTGTTAATTTCATACATATGACTATATATTGAGCATACATATAATTACACATTACAAGTATATATCATTTATTTCATATGATGATTACTATATGAAAAAACTCGTTCCTTGACTGTACTGTCTCACACAAATCCATGACTTTGCATATGGTGTCATCTTTAGGAATTTATTTCTCTTCTATAGTTTAATCCATTCTTCAGAAATCAGGCCAAATTTGACCTCCTCTTTGATTTTCCCCCAGGAAAACACTATCTTGTTTCTCTGTGACCTTATAGAAAATATTTCCTCTTTTATAGAATTCTTTAAAATGTGTTGACAGTATTTTCACAATTACCTATTTTGTCAAAATATGAACATTACAAAATTATGCAATTTTCTTTGTGCTTGGTATTTCCCTTAATCCCTAATGTTAGGATTTAAGGACTATTTCTGAATGAAAGAAATATACAAAAAAAGTAACTTTTTTATGTAATATTGAAAAAATGTTAATTAATCTGGAACGCAGGTTTTTTTATGTACTCCAGAATTACCTCAAACCATTTGAAAGTGCTTTCTGACTATGTGCACTTTTCAGGTGCAAAGTTATGTAGCTTTGATCTGACTCAGAGGAATCAATGCCCATGCTCCTTTAGGATTAGAAAAACTGGGGTAAAAGACAAGTATTTTGGGAAGACACTTCCAGACTTTTAAAAGACAAGTTATGCATCAGATTTTATAAGTAATCAAATGGAAATATTTCTCCTAGCCCTTATAAATACTAAACACACTTGCTATTTGATGATTATTTTTATTTGTTATGGGAGAAGGTACTTCCTTCTGGTTTTTCCAGTGGTCTGCAGACACAGTTGGCCATGTCATTGCCAAACATAGTTCACCTGACCTTTGTTTGCTGGTTACTAAGAGAATGTCTGGTGCCTAAGCCAAGAGACCCAACTGCTAGGACTGATAAACCATTCGTTGATGGGAGATAGAGGATGCAAATGTTCCTAGGAATCACTGAACTAAGAATAAATTACTTAATCTTTGATGAAAGAAAGGACATAACTTGGATAACTATGTTAACTGAAACCTATTTTTCTAGATTTTTAAACTAGACATATAATTAGCAATTCTTTCTATTTCTAATGCCAGTTTCCATTTAAAAAGCTATTTTTCCTTGAATTTATGGCATGTAACACATGAATTTAGACAAAACCCATTAAGTTAATATGAATTACAGAATTGATTGTTCTAATACAATAGCTTGAGACAGCATAAAAGAGGTCATGGCTTTATTTAAAAAATATAATTCAAGTAAATTAATCATAATCTTTTTTTTGGCTTCTGAATACCTGTGTTTGTATTTTGTTGTTTTATAATGGTTGCATTTTTTTTATTCATTTAATTTTGATCCATTGAACACAAATGGAATACAGCTATTGTTACTCTGGTTGTACACAAAGTAGAGTCACACCATCTGTGCATTCATACATGTATACAGGGCAATGATGTCTGTCACATTCTGTTATTATTCTTACTCCCCCACTCTGACCCCACCCCTCCCTTCCCTCTAAGATATCTAGCCTTCCTCCATTCTTGCCCCCCTTTCACCCCGCATTATGCATCATCATTCACTTATCAGAGAGATCATTTGGCCTTTGGATTGGCTAATCTTACTTAGCATGACAGTCTCCAACATCATCCATTTACCTACAAATGCCATAATTTTATTCTTCTTCATGGCTGAGTAATATTCCATTGTGTATATGTACCACAGTTTCTTTATCCATTCATCTATTGAAGGGCATCTAGGTTGGTTCCACAATCTAGCTATTGTGAATTGAGCGGCTATGAACATTGATGTGGCTGCATCACTGTAGTAATCTGATTTTAAGTCCTTTGGGTATAAGCCAAGAAGTGGGATAGCTGGGTCAAATGGTGAATCCATTCCCTAATTAATCATAATCTTTACAACTTAATCTTATAAAGCATTTCTGTAAAATGCAGACAAAACAATCTCACAGTTCACACATTCCAAATTATCCATATATGTCAACATTTTCTTCCAGGAGAGATAAAATTCTTCCTCTATCCTCTTAAGGTTTCTGGTTGGGATTTACATGAGACAGATTATTAAGAGAAAAGTATTCAAATTTTATTTAGCCATTTTTGCATAAACAAGAAAAATGAGCACCCAAAGAAGCAACTAGGCCTAAGTGCTTGCACATTTGGCTGAGCAAAATTTAGCCACTATGGAAAACAAACTACAATATTTGGGAAGGTTAAAAGATAAGTTGTTTTATCAAGATATATTTATAGAGATTTTGCCAGCCTCAACTCCCCATCTCTGGCAATAGGTGTGTTTCTGTTCTCCCAGAGTAGGGAGGTCATCTTTCATTGAGAACTTCATCTCCTATCTGCAGAAAAGAAGAAGAGGTCACTTGCACTTGCTATTTTTCAAGTGCCTTTAGCTCAAAATAATCAATATGTCAAAGCAGCATATTTTCAGGTGGCATGTCCTGAACTCCTTCAAACCACACAAGTGCTTATGAGCAGTCTGGTAGCATGCCTATGACCTCAGAAAGGGATAGAAGCTGAGATCCAATTGCAGCATGACCATTTCCTTGTGTGACCTCCCATCTTGTGTAAAATAGAAACTCATATATTTTACAGATTACTGTCAAAATTCAGCAGATAAGATTTCCCAGCTTTAAAGGGATTCTCTTTCATGCTATTTTCTCCTCTCTACTCTCTACGTGTGACATTGTCATTTTGTATGTTTGAAATGTGTGATAATGAATATGCTAACATTACGTTTTAAAATCAGTGCTTCTCAACTTCTTATACTTATGTCACACTTCAAAAATATCAAAAATTTTGGCAGCAGTAAAGAGATATAAAAGTAAACATCTTAATTGACTAAAATCTGGAACTTACCCTGTTTCTGGGTAATTTCATCCAATTCCATGGTCTCTATGCCTACTGAGATGAGATGCCTGCATGTATCTATAAATTGGCCCAGAAACAGATTTAGCTTCAATTAACACTATGTTGTCAAAGTATAACTGCAATATACCCTGGGATAAGTTGCTCAACTAACAGGAGAATCAAAGAGAAAGTAAACTAGTAGTTCTTAAAGTGTATTACACTTCTACATACATCTGCACCAATTTAGGGATTTGGATATGATCTGCTATGGTTGAACAAGTATCTTCCAAAGGTCCTTGTGTTGAAGACCTCGTTCCCAAGGTGGCCCTCTTGGGGGTAGAAGAACCTGTAGAAGGTGGGATCTTTTGGGTACCAAGGCTCATTGGAGGCATGTCACTGAAAGGCATTTTGGTACCCAGGTCTCTTACTCTTTCCTTTTCCTTCCTTGTTCATGATATAGACAGTTTTTCTCTGCCACACACTCCTGACATGATGTACTACCTTGTCAGAGGTCCAAAGCATAGTGTTCTCCCCTTAGTCATAGACTGGAAACTCCAAAGCCATACACCAAAACAAACCTTTTCTCTTATGAGTTATTTCAGGTATTATGTTATAGTAATGAAAATCTTACTAAAACTGATTTAATTTATGCATATTTCTCTTTCTTTGAAACTGTAGTAAATATGGGAAAATTATAAATTGGTTAACCTAATGCTTCAGACTATAAGCAATATTTGTGTTTCAGCATATATTTGTGAGATCAAGCTAGCTAAATTTTAAAAGAAATATATACTTACACTATCAGACATGAGCTTACTAGGGGTAAATTGCATACCCCCAGTAACACTATTCACGTAGTTTATGTTTAAATGCCTCCATACAGCAGATGTATCAGAGCAGTGCCCTGGGAAGTGGTGTAACATGGTAACAGAGATACATTAAAAAACTCATACTTCTAAGAAACAATTTGTTCTCTCAATGTGTTCATTCATTCATTCATTCATTCAGCAAATCATAAACAGATATGAAAGTTTTTAAAGAAACAAGCAACGTGTGTGTGAATGCCTCATGATCTGAGGTTGGTCAAGGGATGGGCAGTATCCCACCCAATAATCTGCAATTTATGGATCTAAGAACTACCATCAATAAGAGATATGGGATAAAGCTCAAATAGGAACCATTTGACTATGTAGCCAATCACTAAACTAATCCACATAAGCCATAGTAAAAATGGAAATCAGGAGAAGCAGATGATTGGTAAAATGAAGCATGCTTTTAAAGAAAACATGAAGACTAGCCAGAGACCATGTGCTGCAATGGTTCAGTAAGGAACAAATCAACCAAGTTATATTAATTCTACTGGTAAGTCAGAATTAACCAAACTACCAAAGTAAAGAAGCAATTTCATGTACCAATCACTACTACATCATGTTACAATTAATCAACTGTTCTCAACTTTTAGCATCTTAAAAGCAAAAGGTGTCATTCCATATTTCTGTGCAAGGTAAGCTACTTGTGACATTGCCTCTGTATTATAATTATAGTATATTATATTCACTCTACTTTCAAGATCCACTTTAAATTTCTTTCCCACATACATAGCACAGATTAATAATGTGTGACAGAGAAAAATCTGATAGAATTTAGGAAGGCGATAGTGGAAAAAAATAGATTTGAAAATCACTTACGTTATACAACTGAAAACGTGAAAACTGGAATGATTAATATTTTTAAACAGTGGAAATAGGAAAGAATCACTTCAAACTCCATGCAATTAGGAAATAAAGAGCCTATGATATTCACAAGAAGGGAGAGAAAGTAGTGGGAAAGAAACCTGGCAAAGATGGAACCCTAGAGTGGAATCACTACAATGCCATGTTCTCCAGCTCAATTCTCAGGAGACAGACAACTCACATTTATATGTAGGACCAATTTTAATTGCATGACTATTTCCTCCCCTATTACTTTGCTAATTTTCCTTCTTCTATTAATTTGTTCATGTTTACCTTCCACATTCAGTATGTATCCATGACATGCTAGAGTTCTACCTTGAATTAGCACTTTCACTACTTCCCAGCTAAAACAGGATCTTACAATTCCAATCTCTTACCCCTTTCATGTGTTGTTTGTGTTTCTATAACTTTAATCTCCTTTAAGTGCATAAAATAAATTATGGGGCAAGAAATTTTATTACTTATTTAATATATCACTTTTCAGACCATCTGTATTTTTCTTACATAATATTTAAATGAATGCATATTTTTGCATAAAAAATACAATTAATATACATGTCTCCTGTCAGATATTTACATTGCTATGTAAAAGCAACATTATAGCATATTATTTTAATACTCTTCTACCATGTTCTAAGAATAGATTTAAAGAAGTACTTTTCTGGTTGAAAGTGTCTGAACTTGTAAAATGCTTTTGAAATGCATCTCCAAATTACTCTGTAGAAATACTACATGCACCAGTTTATACTCATCCTTTTGTAGAGGACTGAATATTATTCTTCATTGTCACAAATTGTATGTTACCACTTAGTAATTGCATTTAAATTAAATATCATTAATAGTGAATAACATATTTTATGTTTTGTATCTATTTCATTTTTCATTTGTGAGTCACTTAACTGTTTTATCTATTTTTAATTTTCTGTATAGATTTTCACAAGAGTAATATGTAAGAGTACTAAAAGCAGTTTCCTAAGAACACTAAAAATAAGAGTTGATATTAAAATTTTTAAACAAAAACAATTGCTATAAGAATGACATATGGCCTCCTGTTGCCATTCTTCTCCTTGTTGTCTTTCTCCTTCACCTCCTCTTCCTCTCTCTCCTAACTTTCTTTAGATAAGACTCTATGGGGAACTGGGGCCTGCCTAGCATGTGGGAGGCACTGGGTTCAATTCTCAGCACCACATATAAATAAATGAATAAAAATAAAGGTCTGTTGACAACTAAAAAAATATTTCAAAAAATGCTCTATGACCTGGGATAGACAGGAATATTAACAGAATAACAATGAAATAGTCCTTGTTATCCTATGTAGGAGAAAAATAAAATTGTCTAAAGCTATACTAATCTCCCTTCTAAACTTCTTCATATTATTCTCCTCTAGATATGATGTCTACTCTAATCCACAATAATTGGATAAATCAAAATAAACAAGGCTAAGAATATGTGCTACAAAATTCAAAAGAGTAAAATCGCAATAATAATTCAATGTTTTATACCCATTTGATGTTTGTATATCACTAATTAAAACAAGTAATCTCATTCTACTCATAAATAATCAATGTTAATTTTCAATGATTAGTTATTAATTCTTAAGAAGAAAGCACTATAATGTTGCTTAAGATTCAATAAAAATCCTGAAAGTTCAAAGTTAATGCTGTCAAATATATGTCCCAGAAGTTCATGTATTATTTAAACACCACAAAGCATTATATTAAATGAAAATAACTTATACTTGCTAACATTTCTTATTGTAGATATCATACAGATGATCTTAGTATTATTTAATAAATAATTGCTTGTTTAATAATGCACATAATTCTTATAAATGCATGCCTTTTAGCAGTCCTTGTAACCCTCACATAGTCAGGGGGTTGCCTTTCATCAACTAGAGAAAAGGTAATGTGCTTTTGTTTCTCGAGACTCCTTAAAGAACCTCATGGCTGAAACCTGCCATTACCGATGAGCTGCCAAGGGTCACCTAGCTTTAGAATAGGAGACTAAATGGATAGAGAGGAAGGATCGTAGCTTAATCTACCAAAGGCAGGGGATATACTCTACAAATTTCCCAAGAAATATACTCCACACTTTTCCCAAGAGTTGTTTTATCACATAACCTTGAACCTTCAGGGCCTTTGGACTGAAATATATAGAAACATAGCTTTCTATTTTTCCCACTAAATTAGCCAGTTTTTTCTCCTAACCACTTTTCTTTTCTTTTCTTTTCTTTTCTTTTCTTTTCTTTTCTTTTCTTTTCTTCTCTTTCCTTTCCTTTCCTTTCCTATTCTTTTCTCTTTTCTTTTCTTTCCTTTCCTTTTCTTTCTTTCTTTCTTTCTTTCTTTCTTTCTTTCTTTCTTTCTTTTTCTTTCTTTCTTCTTTCTTTCTTCTTTTTTTGAGGGGCAGTGGCACTGAATGAAGATCCAACCTAGGACAATTTACCACTGAGCTATGTATGTCCCTAGCCTTCTTCTTTCTTTCTTTCTTTTTTTAAGACAGGGTCTTGCTAAGTTTCTTAGGGCTTTGATAAGTTGCTGCTGAGGCTGGCCTGGAACTGGCAATCCTCCTGCCTCAGTCTCCAAAGTCACAGGGACTACAGAGGTGTGTCGCCATGCCCACCACACTTCACTACTGGTCCTGACAGCTCCTCTTTCCGCATGGTTGACTCCTTCCCCTTTCCTTAAATATTGGCTCCCTTCTCCACTGAGTAATGGTCTATACTTAACACACTCAAAAAGGGGAAATTTTCTTAAAAGAACTGTTTTGAGATTGATTTGAGAAATTCTGCTATTTTCCATTAATTTCCTGATAATAATTATCTTTTAATAACCTTGGAGACAATAGTTTACTCTTAAAAGGATGAAATTTTGGCATTGCCATGGTGAAGGTAGGGTACAAGGGAGTAAAAATATAAATAAAAATAGCCGTAGGTAGGAAGAGATATTTTCACCCTTTTATGGTGTGTTTATGAGAGAAGAGGTATAATTACTAAATAATTTTCTCCATGTTTTCATTCATAAGCAAGAATTTAATTTTGATTTTAAATATTCTCTAATCATTTTGATATCAATTTGCTTATCTCTAATTATGTGCCACAGAGAAGGAGGGAAAGGAGAGTTCGGCTTGAGGGTTGCACAGTTAATTAATGTATCAACAGAGTCACAGACCAGCCTTGAATAAACTTAAAAAGCAGGCATCCCTGAAACCACAACATCATGTTTATTTTAGGGGATACATTATAAGATCTATTAAAAAGCCAAGGCATACCATGCTCCCAGAAATGTCATTGGACTACAGAACAATGAATCACAAAATCCAAAAGGATTCTGGCTTGCCATGAAATATGGTCTGCTTCTGCATTAAAGTGAAGGGGAAAGGAAAGAGAAAGATGATAACTAGCTTCTAAGTGGCTGCAATGTCAAAAACACTTTATATACACATATCATCTTGTTGAACAGTCACAACGATGAAATTTATGTTCTATTTTAAGGATAAGGAAATTGAAGCACAAGAGATAATTTTGCTATAAATCTTGAAAAAAGTAAGAAATATACTTGAAATTTGACTGCTGGTCTGCAGTGCCATGGCTCTGCTGCCATGTCTGGGGCTTTATGACAACAGCGGTAGTTCATTAACAAGTGGTTTTTGAGGTACTAGGGTATCCCAAAATAATATGGAAATTCTCTCCCTTACTCTGACCAGTGCTAGGCATGCTTCAAAGAGTTTGGAAAGACACAGAATAGACAACACATGAACTCTGTCCTCAGCAGTTAAAACGAAACCATTGCACAATATTATATATTATAAAGAATTATTTCAAAAAAGAGAAAACTATACTTGAACAATTACAATTATAGAAATGAAAACAAAAAGCTCTGGAAAACACAGTGAAAGTGGTTAATTCTAGAGAGGACAAAAGGGTAAAATTCAACAGTGAAATACCTGCCCAAAAGATGATAAAGATCCCATTATTTATCAATGGAAAGAAGAATATTTTAAGCAGCAGAAAGTATGTGAGCAGTGGATAGAAGAGACAGTAACAGAAAACATAGTAATATATCATAGGCATACATAATTATTACCCAGAAAAAGCTACAAGAATTAAAAGATATAAATATAAATAATATTCACAGTAAAGAACACCTTGAATGTCAGGATAAGGTGAATTTTATTTTCTTATCATTGCAAGTTTATCAAAACACCTTGAGCAAAGAATGGACAACTTTGAAAGCTGTAATTTAGAAAGGCTTCTGTAGTCATTTTATTTATCATCTACTTGAAAGGAGTTGGGGTATGACAGCAGAAGGATTGTCATGCTTTATTACAATCATCAAAAAAGGAAAATTAGATCTTGAAATAGGGGTATGTCAGTGTAAATGGAAAGGAGAGGACACTCATGAAAAACTTTGAAGCAAGGGAAGTAGTCACTGTCATTAACATTTCCCTTTATTGAAGACTTTAATAGTCAGCTGGACAATGTTTTCAATATGGCTTCTCAATGCCTGCTCTCATTTAAGATTTCAATCAGGCAGTTACTTTCTGGTAATAAAATGACATTTAATGTTATAATGATGGGCCTTTCAAAGAGCTGTCCTCAATGATTGAGTTGATGCTCTGTAATGAGCAGATCTGTATTTAATACACTGTGCTTAGTTTAATGAACTTTAATTTTGGCCAGAGCTGAGAGTATTAAATCAAAGCCATGACATTGTCCTGACTAGAAAAGTTCTCAACACTCTTCCATAAATATTTATTGCAAAATGATTCTTGGGTGGGCTATTGGAATATGTTTCAGACTTTTTCTAAACTTTGTAGTTTGATCACTGTTTAAATCATCAGCTTTCACCAACCCAGTCAAGAGGCTTTGCAACTAGAGATAAAACCTGTTGTCCCCAAATCCCTAGGTTCATGAGAAATGGCTTGTGAAAAATAATACAAAAAGTTGGGATTGAAGCAATATTATCTCCAAGTTATTTAAACATAATAGTATTTTCATGATAAAATAATTTGATGGAAAAAATTGTGTAATTTAGGCAGTTAAAGATATTTGGAAAGTGTTGCATTATCCTTCTTCCCAGTTTCTCTCTCTCCCTCACTTCCTTCCTCCCTCTCTGTTTCCCTCCCCCACTCTTCCTTTCAATATCTATAAAATTTTCCTTGTCATCTGTTTAGTCTTTATTAAAACATACCTATCATTTGCAGGTAAATGGATGGAGTTGGAGAGTATCATAATAAGTGAGATTAGCCAATCCCAAAAAACCAAAGGCCGAATAACTTCTCTCATAAGTGGTTGATGACACTTAGTGGGGGTGGGGGGAGGAATGGGAAGAATGGAGAAGGGATGGATTGTATAGAGGAAACTGAGGAGTGGGGAGGGGGTGGGGAAGGAAAGATAATAGAATGAGACAAACATCTTTAGCCTATGTATATGTATGAATGGGCAAATTGTATGAATCTACTTTGTGTACAACCAGAAATGATAGTTGTACTCCATTTGTGTACAATGAACTAAAATAAAAAATAAATTAAATAAATTTTTAAAAAATGCCTATCAGGCAACAAAGAAAGAAGAGAGTTCTTTCTAAAGAGTCCTATTATTTGTATGCTTATTTTTTGAAAACAATGTGATAAAAACTGTAGCGACCTTAATAAAACTCTTCAGAAGGAAAAGAAAAGAAATAGTTTAGCTACCATTTGAAATGTTTTCATCTAGTTATGTTCTCCTGTTGTCCACATGAACACATGCATTTTGGTTATAATTGCAGTGTGAATACAATTTTTATGGAATGTCTTTCTTTTAGTGTTTCTTTTAATGTGTTCCATATTCTAATACAATCTCAATAGACATACATTTTATTGGCTATGCAGTATTTTATTTAAGTATTTCCTATTATGTTTAAGTTTCATTTTCTTTGTATATATAATGATGATGAAAATGGAAATTGGATATCCTACCAATACACTTATTTATGCACAGGGATGTTTTTGTTTTTGTGATACTTTAAAGTATTATTTTATTATAAAAACAAGTGACATAGTATTTACTCTGTTCATCTAAACTATTTTGTAGTATGGGGAATTCAAATATAATATTTTTACCATTTAGACACAGTTCTCAATGCTTATTTTATATATTTTTTGCCCTTTAGATATAGTTCTCTCAATGCTTATTTTATTTTTTTCTGAATAATTTCAGAAATATTATCCTTGCAAAGAATGCCCATTCAACTTTACGATAATTCTTAAGGTAATAGCTCTGCCTTCACGTGTGATCTCATGCTAACCAATCTTTTGGATTAAATATTCTAGACCCACAGGGACCACTTCTACTGACCCAAAGACTTAAACACAGTCTGATTTGTCCAAGAAAATGAAGCTTTTAATAAGTAGTCTAAAATGCAAATGTGTTCTCATTTCTTTTGGCACTTGAGAAGAAACATCTCACAGTAACTGTGAGATATTACTATGAAAAATGGCTTCTGTGAGAATACAGTTACTCCTACTTCTTAGGATGATAATGTGACACTTGAAAAGCAGCCCAGTATATAGACTACAGAAGAAAGGGTCCCAGTGGGAAAAATTATGATTGTCACATAAATTAAATATTTCCTAGATGTAATTCAGTTCTACTACAAAAAGTAAGAATTGCTTTAATGTATAGATTCTGGTCATAAATTATAATAGTATTAAAGATAACTTTTTCTGTTCCACTGATCCAAAGATTATTTGGTGTTAAAAGAATTATAAATCTATCAACAGAATTCACACTAATAAAGTGCAAGCTACTAAACTATTTTGTTCTATTTTATTAATGTATACAGCTTTTCATGATCACTCATACCTCAAAGATGATGCTGGCTGCAACAAATGATTTTTGCCTTTTTACCTTTGTAAATTCACTGAATAATTATCAACATTTCCCTTTACCTGATGCTGGCATAATCCTTCCACAATCCAGGTGTCTGCATAGACTTTTCAAGTCTCATTTCTATTTTCAAAGCTATTAAACATGAACTTTTAACAGCCATTAAAATTACAGCTAGTGTTACCTCCTACACTGCTGGCTGAGATTCAACAGCTCACATAAGACTTGGTAGCTTGGCAAGAGTGTGAAAGCTATTTGCTATTTAATTACAGAATTAAAACTTTACTGTAAAAGTTCATCTGAGTTAGCTCATCAAGCTCTAGTATGTGTCACTAATGAGCTTAAAGTACAATGCTTCTTAGAATAAATGACATATTTATACTAGTATGCATTCGGTCTGGTATAGATCCACTTTGACTTTAAAATGGGCTATATGTCTGTGGTATCTACTTTTCCCAGTCAGGACCCTGTCTCACAATAAGTGGAATAGGTTGGCTACCATTCTGAGTGTGAAAATATTGTGATTCACCTGTGAAACATAATCCTGGACCCTCACCATGTTATTCTGGAGGAAAATGAAGAAAAATATGCTTCAATTACATATGCTATGTAATTGAAGTTTACTTTGAAACTTGGAAGGAATCTGTGCAATATCATAAGTATGTTTTGGGTTCTGCATCAAAAAGGCTGCTAACTACACATTCCAAACTATGTATTATCTGAGTCAATCCCTCAAAAAGAAAGGGAAATGGAATCATACCTAAATGCCAAAGAGAACAAAACATAATCCTAATCCTATAGTTTGTGTTTTAGTCAACTTTTTCACTGCAGTGACTAAAGGATCTGACAAGAACAATTTTAGGAGAAAAAGCTTACTTGAGGTCTTACAGTTTCAGATGTCTTAGTCCATCGAAGACCTGATCCATTCCTCAGGGCTCTAGGTGAGGCAGAACATCATGGCGGAAGAGTGTGGCAAATGGAAGCACCTCACATGTGATCAGAAAGCAGAGATTCCACTCTTCAGATATAAAATATATATACCCCACAGCCACACCTTCAATGAACCACTTCCTCCAGCCACACCCCACCTGCCTCCAGTTATCATTAAGTTAATCTCATCAAGTATTAATTCACTGATTAGGTTAAGGCTATCACCCAATCATTTCTCTTCCAAACCTTCTTACATTATCTTACACATGAGCTTTTGTGGGACACCTCACATCCAAGCCATAACAGTTTGAAAGTCAAGTTTTTTCCTATTTCTTTGATTTCTCGTTTGTCTTTTGCTCTCTCTTCCCATTTTCAATAGTTTTTCTTTTCTTTTTTTCTTTTTTTTTTAATAAAAGCTAAATTTAAAGGCTCTGGATTCTTAACACCATGATTCATATTCTGGTTATGCTACTCCTGTGTCAATGGCACAGTACATTCATGGGCTGGGAATATGGTTCAGTGGTAGAGCACTTGTATGTTCAATGGTAGAGCCTCGTATGTGTTAGGCTCTGGGTCTGATCCCCAGTACACAGAAATAAAGAAATAATACATGTATGCAAATCCCACAATAAATATACTAATTTCATAGGGTTCTAAGTATGTAATGAGTTAATATATGCAAATACTTCTAAACAGTGTCTGGAACAAACATGCCCAGTTAATGTCATTACATTGCATTTTAAATAAAGTTCCACTTAGGGTTTTTCTTTTATTTAGCATTAAAAAGCATATTAAGAATTAACTTGTGGAGGAATTTTCAGAATGGCAGAATTTCTAGTACCTAAAATGCGGTTGGTAGAGGTAACTTGGGAAGAATTATTATAAAAAAGTTTCTTCTCTGTTAAAGTAAATATCCATTGGGGATTGAACTGAGAACAAAACTTTAGAAATTGCATTTCCATAGCTATAGAAGACATAACTCATTCACTATTTTTTTCTCCCATAATAATCCAGATTGATTTTATATTAAACCTACTCTAAGGATTTACCTGCCTAATGAGAGACATCAACCACCTTAATATTCAGATTGTTTTTTTGACAGTACATTTAATTGAACCATATCCTGCTACAAAGACTTTTAACTGGTATTCCTACTTCCCTGTTATATCATAGTTCTCTCAAAGGCAAACTACCAAATTTTTATTAATGTACAAAATCCTCAAGATGGTAAGAGCACTACAAATTTTGTGTGTGTGTGTGTGTGTGTGTGTGTGTGTGTGTGTGTGTCTGCATGCACTATGGAAATAGGCACTAAGCAGAACAGGGAATAATTTGCTGGTATTTAAGAGTTGTGAGTGTGCTGAAATGATAAGCTTGTTGTATTTTTATAGCAGGTAAGAACACTGTCTTGTGAATATATAAGGGCAGTTAGCAATTGCACTCAAATGTAATGTGGTAAGGAGAGACCACAGGGTGAGCAGTAAGTAAATGCAGATGCTTTTAAAGACAATGTGAAACACTGTTTTACTGTGGTTGTTATCTTCTTGCAATTATCCTGACTAGTTTTGTGTTGTTTCAAGTTCTTTTTTAAATTCCCTGCAGTCTTGGTGCTAATATTCCAGTGTTCAAAGAGTGCTACCTACACAGATGGGTCAAGAATTCCTGCTCACAGAAGAATCCCTGCTACATGCAGACACACATACATGTGCACGCACAGAAAACACATACACATTAAACTTTGAATCAGATTTGTCTTCCAATGGTAAAATATCCAATTTTGTGTCCTCAGATATGGCACTGCATTCTCTCTAAGTTGAGGCATGATGATCTGTAAGACAGGTATAATACCTCCCAAAGAGCAAGTTTTTTTGGAAAATAAAATATATGAGACACTGTGTGTAAATATCTCTGTGAATAACAAGGAAATTAAAAAAAAAGATTTCAGAAAAGAGTGCTAAGATTTTAACACAGAACTCTGTGATAGGGAATATAAAATATATTGTTACAAACTATAGAGATTTAGGGCCCACAGAGCTTGAATGGTAAAGGACAGGCATCATGAGGCTAGTCAGTTGTCCTTTTCAAAGCAAGCAGGGCCCAACCTCAGAAGCCAAGTATATAAAGTTGAATTAGTTCCAGTCAGCTGACTGCTAACTACTCCACCCATGGGCTATTACAAAAGTTGCAGAAAGTCCAGGAGAGATTTTATACCCACCTAAAATTTAGGGATTCCATGGATCTTCTAGAACTATACCAGCAATTGCTATTGAGTGGCCAGGCTCCAATGTGAAATGAAATGTCCTAAATCTGAATTAGTTAGAATAACCAGAATAGACAACAGATAGATTACTAAATGAATTTGGCAGGAAATTATGCTATAGATGAACTCCAGCTACTTTTTATCAATGTTTACCCTGTTCTGAAATTTATCACAAGTATATATGTAAATGACCCTGAGGAGAGAAGCTATGTTGCTACACTTCTGCTTCCAAGTGGAAATGTTTGCTCTCTACAAAGAAAATAATCTCTACATTGATGAAAGCAGAAATTTGAAACCCACAGGAAAAAAATATATCACTGATAAATTTTCATTTCCCTTTACTTTGCTTTTCTGAACCATCCCCAACAGAGATGAAATGGTGAAAAATTTAGACTTGTGCAAACAATGATTTTTTTACAAACAATGATTTAACTAGATATGCTTGATCATAATGCAGTCTTTATATTTCTAAAAATATTTTAAACTTATTTCAGTAGTAATATTTTGGGGATAAAGTTTTATACCTATTATTGTAGTTAATACAGAAAATGCACATCTGACAGAAATTCAAATTAAATATCTTTTAAAATATCCAAGTAATTTTCTGCTAGAGTAATAACATGCACTGATGGTATATTTAATTATCATTTGTCAATTCACAATCCTATTATCAAACATTCAGAAATAAAAATGTGAATGCACTTGCAATGACTAATTTATCACACTGAATTGCAACATTCTAATTAATTCAAAAAATACTTATTTCAAGCACTTTGGAAATAGTAGAATAGGAACCTCAAGCAATTCGCTTCTCTATATAAAATAGTAATGCTGGGGAAAAATGCTAAAAATAACATTTTTAAATCTGGGGA
This sequence comes from Glaucomys volans, assembly GCA_020662805.1. NCBI lineage: Eukaryota > Metazoa > Chordata > Mammalia > Rodentia > Sciuridae > Glaucomys > Glaucomys volans. Next base: position 3,885 of record JAJEJO010003758.1, on the reverse strand, counting down.
CTCACCAAAGGCTTCTAACAATTTAATCAGAAAAATATACGACTCTCAGTAAAAAGAATAAGTTTTGTGGTATTTTTACTCATCCTATTGCTGTCCTCCTCTCTTCAGTTCCTTTATATATTTGAAAATCTGTAGCTTCAATAACCAAAGGAGCTGTGAAATACAGCAGCACTGCAGTCTCAGGGGCAAGAGGTTTGGAGTGCCCCCCAAAGCCCCATCTCCAAGAAGCTGTGATCCTTTGCCTTTTTTATTAGCTCCCTGAAAAAGCCTCACTTACAGGGCTTGTCCTTTATCCAACTCTGAGTTTGCTCAGGGGAACAAACCCATTCTCCAGGGCTAGTGGCCAGCAATTGTTTAATATCACAATGGCCTGAGGCATTAACACCAGTTGGGTTAAACAAGAAGAAGCCCAAAACTTTAGAAGAAAATTGAGGGAATGAGATTAAGTCATTTTAGGAAATCTGTGTCTGATTATCATCTGACTAATAAACTAATTCCATAGAGACGCTAGTGGTCACATAGAACGAACACAAATATTTATCATTAGTCCCAGAATAAAACTCCCAAATTGTAGCTTTTCCAAAAATATTGTGGGGTGATCAGGAGAGTGAGAGGTAGTATTTTCCCAGACAAACACTTTTAAAAACCACATCTCTGATTTGTGGAAGCTAATCCAAAATAAAGAAAGAGAGACATAGAAGAATCAGGATAGGAGGTATTCCATCAAAATAAAAGAGAGATCAGTGGAGTAGAGGAATTGGGTTGAAGGAAGGAATATTTTTATTTATAAAAATGCTTTTATAAATAAAAATATTTATAAGGGAAAAATAGTGGAATGAATAAGACCTAGCTTTCTTAGAAGTATGTATATATACTCACGGTGAATCTCATCATTGTGTATATTCATAAGACACTAATTAAAAAAAAAAACTATAATAGTAGAATTATCCATAGGGTAGAGGAAAGGGAACAGGAGATGGAGGAGGGAAAGGGAAGGGAAAGGGAAAGGAAGAACTGGGAATTGAATTAAGGATTAATTTTATTCTATGCTTTTATAATTATGGCAAAATGAATCATAATGTTATGTATAACTAAAATAAAACAATAAAAATGAAAAAATTTAAAAATCACATCTCTGTTTTTCTCTCTGTTTAGCACTGATATGCCTTTCTGAGCTGTTACTTGCTCCTCCCATGTAGTATCTCCTTCCTCTTTTCTCTCTGTGATCTCCATTCTCCCTCCAACAGTTTAAACCCTTCTCAATTTATCACAGAGAGCAACTTAGCTTTCTCCACTACCCATCTTGATGTGCAACCCCATCTTTGAGAATTAGACATGTCCTCTGTCCAAGGTACTATTTCTTTTCATTATATCAAAGTTTGTTCCATCAGTAAAGCCATCTGAGTTGTTTTAAGTTAATTTCTATTTTGTTGAAATCCCTATTGGTCTCTCAACACTTTTATAAATAAACATATAATTTAATCCATAACATATGTTAATGGGAATATAGTTATATTTGTGTGTATTACATCCCCACATTAGGAAGGTATGTAGCTGAGTTCATTTCAAATAATAAAATATGAAACTGTTAAACATGTACAGGAGATGTGTGCTGCAAACAACACAACATTTTTTACTGCTTCTTCTTAGTTATACATGAGAGCAGAATCCATTTTGACATAATTATACAAGCATGGAATATATCTTATTCTAATACAGATCCCATTACTTCTCTTACCCCTTCCCTTCCTGCCCCCCATTCCCTTTCCCCTATTGATCTTTCTTCCATTTACCCATGGTTATTTTGAAAATTAATTTCTTGTGAATGTACCCAGTGGTGAGATTCACTGTGCTCTATTCATATATGTACATAGGAGAGTTATCTCAGACTCATTCCACTGTCTTTCCTTTTCCTAGTTCCCTTCCCTTCCTTTCATTTCCCTTTGTCTAATACACTGAACTTCTATTCTTCACCACCTCCCCCTTATTGTGGGTTAGCTTCTACATATCAGAGAAAAATTTCAAACTTTGTTTTTTCCCCACACACTTATTCTTCGAGACATGTCCTTCTTCCTGTTCTCCTTTGACTTGAGTGGAATTCACTGTTTTAGGTAGTCAGTCCATCCATAAATCCTAGCATCTCTGATTTTTTAATATGATAATCCACAATATCATTTATTAAAAGAAACAATTTAACATATGAACAAAAAAGTTTTTCCACATCCAGGAGACTCAGAAAGTAGCTACAAATTCATAATAATGTAAATACATAACACTGATTTAATCAAAATCATGATAAAAAATTTTAATATGATTATTTGTTGAAAACAGACTGGGTTTATTGTGAAGTCTAGTCCTTACTATACACATGAAGAAGCCAAAATAACTGTCTATAATTAATAAACCATGAAATAATGACACAAATTGTATGTTGAGGTATACAGAGTAATAATGAATGAATGATCTAAAAGTTTAAAGAGTTTATCTCTGAAAAGCACAGCTTCAAATAAACAAGAAACTACCTGTCTTTATTATTTTATTTTTATTCCTGTATGTTTTATAGAAGTATTTGGTTCTAAAACATTTTTGTGTAAAAAATAACAATTACCATGTGCAGGTGTTTGATAGATACTGTGTTTTTAAACTTATGTTTGACTAATGCAAGATACAATTTAAAAAACTAATGACTACTCAAATGGAGCTTAAAAAGATTAGATACTCTGAAATGATCACTCCAAGTAACTTAATGCTAACAGCTCCCAAAATGCAACTCAAACTTCAATCTGCCTTCTGCAAACTAGGAAACTCAAATAGCATCCATTTATCATACCAGATCCAAGTTCAGGAACTGTAGTTTATGTGTATTTCTCCTAATCAGTTTCAAGTGCTACTCCTTAGAGTCCAATAATCTGTAGCAGAATGATAAAATTTACTGGGAAATTGTAAGAATCATGAATCTGTATTAAGAAATAGCATTTTTTTGAGAAGCATAGAGCAAAATATCTTTTGCACACATAAAATAAGTTGGCTGACATTCAATAGCCATAAGAATCTTTAACATGTTTCCTTCTTGAAGGATAAAATAGAGAACACACAGGCAATTATACACACACACAAACACACACATATAATGTTAAATGAGTGTATGAAACTATGAAAATTTCCAATATAATGTACTCCAGAAATTAATCACATATTAAAACAAAACTTGCTAACTAATATTTCAAATAGATTACTTTTGTGTTCAAATATTGATTTTCTCAGCCCTCTGTGCAGGTAAGTGAACAGTCTCACCTTTGTTAATCTTGGTGTGGCATACAATCACTGCAATTTACTGTGTATGTCACAATGTGAAAATTATTTAGAAATAATACATAGCCTCAGTAAATTCCAAAAGAGTAATAGTTCAAATTGTATTATCTAACTGTAGTATAATAAAAACTGAAATGGCCATGTTTTCTCAATCCTGAACTCTGCACATTTTCTCATTTGAGATCTTTTGAAAGTAAAATAAGTCTTACGATCATCTTTTAAAAGTTGTGTACTAATGGACACTAATGGACGGAGGAAGAAATCATAATGTAATGGTCAATTCCTGTGAATCTGTGAATTAGACATCGCTTTAACATAATGCTCCACATAGTTGTCTCTTCAGTTTCGGTATTTCTGATAATAATAGGAAGGGATTGTGACTCAGTTTCAGTGATGTGACTCTCAAAATGTATGAGCTGCTCTCAATATTTCAAAGTGATGTGAATAGTCACTAATGTAGTACCTAATAATGAAAATTTAAAACGAATTTGATAAGTCTTAACTTATTTGGTAAGTTTATACTTTATGAAGTATATGGAGAAATTTTTAAAGGACTGTCAGGGTTCACAGAAT
>JAJEJO010003757.1:12690-23565 GCA_020662805.1 Glaucomys volans | reverse complement strand
CCATAAGACTCCCAGAATGGCCTCAGCCAACAGCCTTGTTCTTTGACCCCCAAGCCAAAGATGCAAACAGCTCAAATCAGGTTCCACTGGGGTGCTGGAGAGGAAGTAGTGTCGGAAGGAAGGCACTAGGGACAAAATGACGTATTTCTAGACTACCAGAGTCATTCCTGGTTTTGCTTCCGACAATTACTTGACTCTCTGTTGATCGTCCGAATTTGAAGCATTCTCCAGGTGAGCGAAGGACCAGGTGAGAAAAGATGTCTTCCAGCCAAGCAAGGAGCACACCTCGTAGACGTGGGCGGTCACTTCTGGCATCACATCCTCAGGACATAGGGATTGAGACGCAGGAAGAAGCCACCCAGCCCCAAAGCAGTGAAAATCATGTGGTTTTCCTGGGCAGAAGGCAAAGGAAGGCGTCCAGGGGAAGGGAAGAATGTTTGTTTGTGAAATATAAAGCTAAGCAAACAGTGCAGGTTGGAAAGGAATTGAAATGTTTTAATATCGTGCAAAAGAATAGAAGATGAATCCACTTAGAGTTGACGGGGCAGCTGGGCGAATGATCCACAGAGCATCGCTCCAAGTCCTGACAAAGAGTAATGTGATGTCTGGCCGCAGCGTATCTCTCTCTCTAAACATGTTTCCTGCTGTTTATTGTTAAAATGAATGAGCTCTCCCTGAGTGGCTGCGGGAGGGTGGCCTCTGAGTTGGGTGGCATGAAGAAAGTTCCCTGGGATTACAACGCTCCTGCAGGTACCCGGACATGGGTCAGTGAGAGTTGACGTGGATGTGCTACCATTGGGGACTTCCTTCCGTCAAAACACCCTCAAATCCATTAATATCCATTGGTTTTGCTGTGGTTGTTCTCTGTCGTGTACTCGGCCAATCTCGCAGGTCACATTCTCTGATCTAAGTGCATTCGCTCTCTCTCATGGCTTGGCTTGATTTTCTTATTTTCTTACCACTAGTTGAAGCGATCCTATTTGAATTCTTTTGTACTTCAAGCAGCACATAAATGGCAGGAGTTTCAGGAGCCTCTCCATCCTGTCCACAGAAGTATTTTCTAGGCCTTATATAGTACCTGGCACATAGTAGATGCTGAGTAAATACTTGCTGAATAAACAAACATACGTTTCTATTCAACCCTCTTTTTAGCAAGGGAGCCAGAGCTCCCTAAGGATTCAATGCCAGCTGAGCACCCTAGAATAATCTACTACTCTCACCTTTTCTTTCTGTTTTTCCTTTTCAAAAATTAAGCTGGCCTGGAGTGCTGGCAGAAACCTGTAATCCCAGCAGCTCAGGAGGCTGAGGCAGGAGGATCAAGAGTTCAAAGGCAGCCTCAGCAACTCAGTGAGGCTCTAAGAAACTCAGTGAGACCCTGTCTCTGAGTAAAAAATAAGAAGGGCTGGGAATGTGGCTCAGTGGTTAAGCACCCCTGGGTTCAATTCCTGGTATCAATAAAAATAAATAAATAAAAGTAAATAGAAGGTGCAGAGTTTGTGACGTGGCTCAGTGGTAGACCTCTTGCTTAGCATGTGTGAGGCCCTGAGTTTGATCCCCAGCACTGAAAAATAAAAGCGCAAATGACATACAGTAAAATCCATCCTTCTGAGTGTGCAGTTTTGTACGTTTTGACAAGGGCCGGCAGCCATGTGACCATCCTGTCCGGGATGTGCAACAGATCCTTCACCCCCACACTTCCCAGGCTGCTTTGCAGGTAGCCTCCCTTCCCCCATTCCCTCTGCCCCTGGCAATCATTGATGTGATTTGTGTCCTTCTGGTAGGAACCCATCCGAATCTGGCTTCTTTCATGGAGCATAATGCATTTGAGATCCATCTGGGAAATTCGTTCTTTCAATGGATGAATAGTCCATTGTATGAATGTGGCACAGTTTGTTCGTCCATTTCCCACTTGACGGGCACATCCTTCTCTCTCTCTCTCTCTCTCTTTCTCTCTCTCTCTCTCTCTCTCTCTCGTACCAGGGCTTGAATCCAGGGACACTTAACCACTGAGCAGCATCCTCAGCCTTTTTTAATATTTTATTTAGAGACAGGGTCTCTCTGAGTTGCTCAGGGCCTCATTAAATTGCTGAGGCTGGCTTTGAATTTGCGATCCTCCTGCCTCAGCCTCCCTAGCCGCTGGGATTACAGGCATGCCCCACTGTGACTGGCTCCTCATCTCTTTATATATGGAAAAAGCTGTGACCTGACAGTGCAGAGGGCTCAGACTTGGGTGGACACGGGATAGGATTCCAGGCCCCACACTTCTTAGCTGTGTGGTCTTTGGGCAAGTTAGTGAAATGCTCTCTGGCTCAGATTCCCTTGGGAAAAAATAGTAGTTTATTTATTTATTGGGGATAAATTACATAAAGGATTTGGGACAAGTGCAAATGAGTAATGCACAGTAAACAATAGTTGCAGTCATTCCAGAGGGAAGGAGACAGTTTCTGCTTCACTTTCTCTTGCTCTGATCACCTTGCCGATATTTGGCCATTTAGTCCTGGGTGTGGAACTGGCTAGAACCTTAATTGCTTTAACTGGAAAATGGGGGTCGTGTTACCCATTTCCCAGCATTGCAGGGAGAGCAGGCTCACGGATCTAATTATGCTCGCATGGTGTGCGGGAGCTGGAGGAGATACTCAAGCAATGCAGGAGAGAATAGGAGGGCCCAGGGCGGGACTCATGCCATCTTCTCGACCTGTGTGGATTAAAAGGCAGCAGCAGCGTACAGACGGGAGGTAGAGGGCAGGCTCTGGGGCTGGACTGCCTGGGCTCCATTCCCAGCTCTGGGCCTCCTGGAGCAAACCTGGACAGGTTCCTCAGCATCTGTCTCCCTTTCTCATCTGAAATGAAGGGATAATAATCGTTCTGGGATCTCATGAGATCCCAGAGTGCAAGTAGAGTTTAAGCACTAAACTCGGCCCCTGAGATACTGCTGTCGAAGGCGAGATATGGAAGGTGCCTGACTCTCCTAAATATTTCACTCTGTGGAACACTTGGACGACTTGATAGTTTTTGAAAATCAGAACGTGTTTGTTTTCTGGCTCCAGGACTGGCCTGCTGTGTGACTTCATAAAAAGTGGACTGACTTCTCTGTGCCACAGGTACTCCGTTAGCCACTGTGTGCACTGCAGAGTTAAAGGTATCGTTCTTCTCTCTCTCTCTCTCTCTCTCTCTCTCTCTCTCCTTCCTTCCTTCCTTCCTTCCTTCCTTCCTTCCTTCCTTCCTTCCTTCCTTCCTTCCTTCCTTCCTCTGCTCTCCCTCTCTCTCCTCCTCCTCTCTCTCTCTCTCCTTCTCTCTCTTCTTTCATACCAGGGATTGAACTCAGGGACACTCGGCCACTGAGCCACATCCCCAGCCCTATTTTGTATTTTATTTAGAGACAGGGTCTCACTGAGTTGCTTAGGGACTCGCTAAGTTGCTGAGGCTGGCTTTGAACTTGCAATCCTCCTGCCTCAGCCTCCCAAGTGCTGGGATCACAAACGTGCGCCAAGGCACATGTCTTAAGTGGACAATTCTTTTAAAGTTGCTCGATGTCCATGAAGGTGGTGGACACGTATCAGGAGACACGCTATGAAAGTCACCATCATTCCTTGTGAGACAGTGTTGGGTTTCACATGGTTTGGAGAGAAGAGGACCCTGCATGGACTGTGCGACTCTGCAAGTCAAGTCACCACGCCCTCGTTGTGGTCTCCTCGTTCCTTCCTTCATGTATTTTGCGACTCTGTCAAGCTCCCACTCTGCTGCCCGGTGGGTCAGCCTCTCTTGGTGGAGAGCGTAGAGAGGTCACGCGTCACAGTGTCAACTGTGGATCCCAGCTGGTCCAACTGCATGGGATCTCGAAACTGAGGTGAGAATGACCAGAAAAGACACTCCTTGTTTTCACCTGGACCCAACATCAGAAGCAGCAGCCAGCGGCCATTCTGCCACTCCAGGGACACTGTCCAAGAATGGGGCCAAGCCCTGGGAAGCTGGGCTCAGGAGCACACGGAGAGAAGCAAGAGCCTGGTGACAAGGTCGGTGGCCTGGCTCCAGCTGTGCCTGAAGGCCACTCTGTTGAACAGCTTTTCAATTCTGTAAGCCGACCAGTTCCCCCGCCACTGTTTTCTGGGATCTGTGCTGGTGGTGGTTGGTCTCTTTGTGGTGGATGATAAAAAACGGTCCTATTCAAAGTTATATCCTGTAGCTCTTGAGATCTGGGGTTACTGAACCATTCTAAATGACAACTGGCTCATCTGTAAGATGGAAATAATTCATAACATGGGTTCTCTGGGTGACGATTAGAAAAGATACCGGGATAGTGAGGCACACGCCTGTAATCCCAGCAACTTGGGAGGCTGAGGCAGGAGCATCACAAGGTAGAGGCCAGCTGGGCAACTTAGCAAGATCCTCTCGCAAAAAAAAATAAAATAAAATAAAAGTCTGGGGATGTAGCTCAGGGGTAAAGCACCCTTGGGTTCAATCTCTAGTAGGAAAAAAAAAAAAGATACTAGAATGGAGTAAAAATACATAAAGCAACAAATCTTTCTCCAACGTCACATCCCAGGGCGGCCGGTCTGGCTCTCGCTTTGAAAATGTCCAGGCCTCGGCACTCACTAGCTCCCTGCGTCTGCTTTACTCCTACAGCATTCTTTCAATCTCTGGCAAAGTGGTTTATTTAGTTGTTCCAGCGAACAGCCCGGGGATCCGGATCTTGTGCCCTGTATCCTTGTAGCCCAGCCACTCTGGCTCTGGGCTCCGTCAGGTGGTTTTCTGCAGCCAATTGGATGTTAGGGACTGTGACGTTTGAAAGGGTCTTGAAAAATACTCGTATGTCCATTTGTCTCTTGCGGAATTGGGCTGGTCACCTTTGCATCTCTGAAGGCCATGGGAACATGCTGGAAGGATGTGAGAGACCCGTGGACCAGAAGCCTGCTTTGCTCCAGCGGGCCCGGATGACCGAGTCCTCTTGAGCAAGCCAGCCAGCTGCCTCTCAGAGCTGTGAGCAAGCCTGGCTCAGCCACCCAAAGGGCCACCTGGCCTAAATCGCCAGTCCATGGACCCGGGAGCTGTATAAATGTTTATTGTTCTAGGTCCCTGAGATTGCGGGGCCTGGCTAGGCAGCACGAGCTACCTGTTCACTAACACGCCATCTAACTTACCATTTATGACAAGTATCATGACTCCCCCAGCTAGACTGTGAGCACCAAGAGGACAGATTTTCGTGTTTTATTCAGGGCCAGAAGAGCCTGGCAGACAGTAGGTACTTGACAAATGCTATTGAATGTCAAAAATTCAATTTGCACCAGGGATCGAACCCAGAGGTGCTTAACCACTGAGTCACATCCCTAGCTCCTTTTTTATATTTTGTTCAGACACAGGGTCTTGTTGAGTTGCTTAGGGCCTCCCTAAGTTGCTGAGGCTGGCTTTGAACTTGGGATCCTCCTGCCTCAGCCTCCCGAGCTGCTGGGATTACAGGCGTGCGCCGCTGCGCCCAACCTGAATGTTTAATTTCTAACTTACAAACTGGCACTTACGCTGATGGCAGTTCTTATAAAGTTGAATATTTTTATTACCCAAGTTCACGTTTTTTTCCCGCCTGGAGTCTTCTGTCATTTTTCCCACTGACATTGTTCACAGTGAACAAAGTCATGTTCATTCTTCTCTCTTCAAGGAGAAGCCCTGACCCTCCTTTGGGTGTGTGGTGGTGGACGGGGTTGACAATGTCAGATAGGAAGCTTAATTCTTTTCTTTCTGTGAACTTGGGATGTGGGCATGATGCAGACCTTGCCGCAGCCTCTTCATTTGTTGGCACTCTCTGGCACCCCAGCAGCCCTGGTGGGTGCTGTGGGGCTGATATTGGCATGTGTGGCTGGAGCAAAAGACAGAGTCTCCCTGCCGGGAGTCTGGAAGCTGTCCTTAGAACACAGAGCATCTTCTTTCCAGGTGATCGCCACATCTGAGGCAATGCACCAGCTACCAGTTCACCTGTTGGACTCCATTCTTCACCAGCAGGGTGGAGGCTCCATGAGAAGAGGGGTAACGTCTATTAAATTCACCTTTATACCCTTATAATTCAGTGCAGTGCCCGTGTTCAAACATACATGTTGAGAGAGTAGACGGTGGATCATGACCTTGTTCATTTTAAGAAAATAGCCTTCTTCAGCCGAAGGTCTACATCTTTCCATAAACGTGGTGTGAACCGGGCAGGATGGTACCGTTTGTGTGTGCGTGTGTGTGTGTGTGATCACTCTCCATCTTGCCAAACCCCAGGTCAATTTAACTGAGCTATTACTATGTGCCAGGCCCTGTTCTGAGCTCACAGTGCACTCACTCACCTGGGGGGTGAGTTAATAAGTCCCATTTTATAGAGGAGGAATGGAGATCACCGTAGGCCTCTCCTGGAATACCTGGTGGACCTTGGGAAGCCCTTCATCTGTGAAATCAGCGGGTCATCTTAGAACAACCTGGCCTACTCCGCAGAGCTGTAAATCTCCAGATGTGTCGGGGGAAAATGAAACTTTACGGTCCGCTGAGCTGTGTAGGCTGCACGGTCCGGTGTCTGCTTGCGTCAGCGTAGCTGTGCCGGGAGTTCCGGGCCCAGCGGAACCACTGCGAAGGTGTCCCTCAGGGTCCCTGTGCTTTGCAGCCTCAGAGGTCTCTCCAGAGCCCCGGGAGCTGATCGCCCGCATGAGGTGCCCTCTGGGAAGTGTTCGGTACGTGACGAACGGGGATGGCAGCCCTCCTTGCTTCTTCTCTCCGAGGGACAATTTTGAGGTGTATTTATATGGTCCCCAGGTTCTCCAGCAATGCCGAGTTTCAATCGCTCACAGTGGCAACGCGCTTTTACCACGTTTTGTTCTTTCCTGGCTTCAGTTCTCCCCAGTCCCTCATTTGTGACCACTGGAGTCGACTCCAAATAAACTCTATTTGATTGCAAGCCTTTGACTCTGCTTTTGGGAAAACCCAAATGAAGACGGAAGGTCTTCCTTTCTGAAGGTCAGAAAAACGTGGGGAAACCCGTCGCGGTGGTGCACGCCTGTCATTCCTGGCTCTGGAGGCTGAGGAAGGAGGATCTCGAGTTCAAAGCCAGCCTCAGCAACTCAGAGAGACCCTGTCTCTAAATAAAATACAAAATAGGGCTGGGGATGTGGCTCAGTGGTTAAGCACTCCTGGGTTCAATCCCTGGTACCAAAAAAAAAAAAAAAAAAAAAAAGAAGAAGAAAAATAATGAGGGGAAACACGATGTGCTGGTTGTTCTCTCAACATTCACAATGCTCGTCAACATAGTCAAGGCTCTGAGAAGTCCTGCTGCAAAGTGGCTCATCCAGCTTTCTTCAAATCAGGCTCTTCCAAATTAATTTGGTGCCATTAAAAAAAAATAATCCCTAACATCTTTTAAGGTTCCCTGGAATATGTGTTCCATGCAATATGCTTTGAGAAACCTGGACTGGTATAGCCTCAGGGGTCTTTCTCTTCGTGTTTATTGTGCAGATTGATGGATGAAGCTGGATGCGGAAGTGTGTGCCTGTGATCCCTGCAATTCCAGAGACTGAGGCAGGAGGATCAGGAGTTCAAATCCAGCCTCAGCCACTTAGTAAGGCCCTAAGCAACTTAGCAAGACTCAGTCTCTAAATAAAATATAAAAAAGGACTGGGGACATGCTCGGTGGTTAAGTGCCCCACCTCCACCCCATTCAATCCCTGGTACCAAAAAAAAAAAAAAAAAAAAAAAAAAAAATTGAGGGTGGACCAGCAGTCTCAGCTGCCATTTCTTGGCATAGACTCAAGGAAAAAACAAAACTCCAAGAATGGGAGATTTGCCCTCCAATGCTGCAAAAGCAGCATCTTCAAACAAGTCCTTTCTAAAACCCTTTTCTCCCAAAGAAAGTCTCTTCCTTTTTTTTTTTCCCTTCTTGTAGATGGAATGGGCAGCCTGCTGGTGGCCAGGAATGTTTGGCTGACCTAGCTGGGAACACAGCTGTGGGCATCCTGAGAAAATGCTCCACTTTTGGATGACGTAGGAGCCTGGGTGAGATGAACAGGAAATGCTTGCCAACTAGCCCGCCCCCCACACTCTCTTGCTAACAAGCAACCATGGGAGAATTTAATTGGCATGGGTCCAGAGGGGCTAATTATTTCCCACAATGGTAGACAGACGGCACTCAGGAGACCCAGGGATTGCAGAGGCAGGAGGATGTGTGTGAAGCCTGGGCTGCGAGGCCTCCCGGGGCGGGCCTCGGCGGGTGTGGGGAGGGGTGACCTGCAGCTAACCCGCTTCCTTCATCCCTCAAAGCCTTGCATGAAAGTAACAGTGTTTGGATTCTTGGATTTGGAGAAATTCTAGAAAACTGCATCATCCTCTAAAAATAAAGCCGATGAAAATGATTGACAATATTGGAAAGACGGATTTCTGAATCTTCTGTTGGAGGTGGTACACATGCATCCCTTAAGCAGATCCTTTGTGTTGGAGAGTGAGTCTGTGTCAGGATTCCCAACCTCAGCACCGCGGGCATGTTGGGGCTGTCCTGTGTCCTATCAGGCATTCGGCAGCATCCTGGCCTCCTACTAGATACCAGTAGCATTTCTCTCCCATCCACTGTGACAGCCCCAAATCTCTCCAGATACTGCCAAATGCTTCTTTGGGGCAAAACAAGTCACAGATGGGAACCACTAGTCTACATTAGAGGGAGGTTAAAGCTCGGGTTTTGAACTGGCATGTCTTTGTCTAAATTTGGACTGTACCACTTTTGCTTTGTGAACTTAGGCACATTATTTATGTTCTCTGGGCCTCAGTTTCCTTATTTAGAAAGTGGGAGAACAGCCCAGCACGGTGGTGCACACCTGTAATCCCAGCGGTTTGGGAGGCTGAGGCAGGAGGATCGCGAGTTCAAAGTCAGCCACTAACGATGTGGACTCTAGAATCAAGCTAACAAATTAGCAACACAGAATCTCTTTGGGGTCGGAACTATGAGAAAGTGCTAACTTTGGCTGCTTTTTCAACGGCGGCCGACAGGCCCGTTTTAACAGTGCCCCACTGTAGGACGGAAGGTGCACAAGGGCAAATGCACAGTATAGACACTGAAGTCATTTTATTTTTTATGGGCAAAGGAACTGTTTTTTACTTCTTTTTTTTTTTTAAGAATTTTTTAGTTGTAGATGGACACAATACCTTTATTTTATTTATTTTTATGTTGTGCTGAGAATGAACCCAGTGTCTCACACATGCCAGGGAAGTGCTCTGCTACTGAGCCACAACCCCAGTCCTTTTTACTTCCTGAGTGGTCATACCAATGTTAGTAACTATAAAAGGATAAAAGGAGATTGAATTAAAGATAATACTGTATTTCTTAAAAAAAAAAAGGCAGCTTATGGGTTAAGGCTGGGAATGGAGAAATTTTTCTTTTTCAGTTTTTAAGTCTTTTGGTTTCATATGGTGAAATTTTACCTGGACATGTGTAAGTTTCAATTAAAGAGAAACTTTTTATCAGCAGGTTTATCTTGCTGGGGTTCTGGCCTTGTAATCTTTATTATTTTCTCTACGAAGACATTCAGATCACTCTAAGATGGAGAGAGGTGGGGCATTTGGCCGCAGTGGGTGAAGCGTGCTCCCTGGTCACTGTGTGGGGCTGGCTGTCATTTCCTCTTTCTGAAGGTGGGGCTCAGAGGGGAACCCACGGCAGTGGGTGCCACGTGCACCACCCCATCTTCCTGGACCCTTTGGCCTTGGACGGGGTTTGCTAGGTCTGAGAGGTTTCCTGGCACGCGGGACTTTCCGTGCTGAAACTGGGAGAGTCCCAGGCAAACCTGGCAGGTCGCTGACCTGGTTGGAACAGGGAAAACACGAACTGCTTTTGGAGACTGACCCACACGGCTTCTGCCAGGAAAAAACCAGATTTCTGACGGGATACAGGTCAGGTGGACAAGGGCAGGACCAAACCAAGGCCAAGCCTTGTCTTCTGGCCCTGCTTGCTTTACACCCGGGACTCCAAGGCAGGGTGAACCCAGGAGCACCATCGGTTCCAGGCGGGCGGCGGGGGCATCATGGAACTTTTGAGGGCCCTCAGCACCTGTCTTCATGAGCCTCTCCCTCCATAAAAAAGAAAGCAAAGAGAGAGCAACACAACCCTCCAGCTGGGTGCAGTGGTGCCCGCCTGTCATCCCAGTGGCTCAGGAGGCTGAGGCAGGAGGATCACCAGTTCAAAGCCAGCCTCAGCAACTAAGTGAGGCCCTAAGCAACTCAGCGAGGCCCTGTTTCTAAATTAAACAAAAAAAAACTACAGCTGGGGCTGCGGCTCAGGGGTTAGGCACCTCTGGGTTCAACCCCTCTCCCCACTGCCCAAAACCAAAAACGAACCTCCAAACACCATCTGAGGGCGGCATTCTTAGCAGATGGGTGTGACCCGGGCTGGAGCCGTTGTTATACACCCGTCATTGTCACCCTTGTCTTCCTTCTCATTTTAAAAGGAATGGGAGCCCTCGAGAGGTCTCCGTGCCTCGCAGGCAGGTGGGCCTGGTCCCAGCACTTGCGAGAGAGGCTGAGGCGAGAGGAAGGTCGGAAGCACCAAGGTGGCGGGGATCCCACCTGAGCGAACTTGGACGGGAGGAAAAAAAGATGGAGTGTTTTACCTTCAACATTCTTACTGAATCTCAAAACCTCCTCGTGTTGTGACTGCGGGTGACAAACCAGAGACATCCCTGCTCCTCGGCCACCAGAAGCACACTGAGGAGCTCCATGTGCGATCACGGCACAGCTGAAACATTTAAATGCTGTGATTCCTTTTTTTTTTTGTACCTCTTTTTTTTTTTTGGGGTGCTGGGGATTGAACCCAGGGCCTTGTGCTTGCGAGGCAGGCGCTCTACCAACTGAGCCACATCCCCCGCCCCTACCTTTTTTTTT
>JAJEJO010003757.1:0-12590 GCA_020662805.1 Glaucomys volans | reverse complement strand
TACTTTTATTTATTTATATGTAGGGCTGAGGATTGAACCCAGTACCTCATATATGCTAGGCAAGTGCTCTATACTGAGCCACAACTGCAGTTCCATAAATATTTCCTTTTTATGTATTTATTTATTTGTGTGTGTTTGTGTGTGTGGTGCTGGGGATTGAACCCAGGGCCTTGTGCTTGCGAGGCAGGCGCTCTACCAACTGAGCCACATCCCCAGCCCCTACCTTTTTTTTTTTGGTGAGCAGGGGTCCTTGGCTTTGGCAGATGGCCAAAAGCTCCCATCCAAGAAACAGGGACGACCCCAGGCTCACTCTGGAGTTCATGGCTGGGGATTCTTCTCTTAGTTCCATCCCTCCAGTGAGGAAGCTCCGCCCACCTGGAGGAGGGTCCAGGGCAGGGTTAAAGAGGAGCTGGTGGAGGAGGAAGTCAGACCCCAGGTGCGCAGCCTAGTGAGGTGCTGACTGGGAACCGGGTGAGCTGGGAGTGGAGGCCCAGACAGGTTCCTTGCTTGCTTTATTTATTTATTTATTTATTTATTTGTGGGGGTGGGTACCTGGGATGGAACCCAGGGCACTCACCACTGAGCCACATCCCCAGTCCTACTGTGCACTTTACTTAGAGCCAGGGTCTCACTGAGTTTCTTAGGGCCTCGTTTTGTTGAGGCTGGCTCTGAACTCTCCGTCCTCCTCCCTCAGCCTCCTGAGCCACTGGGATGACAGGCACGTGCCACCGTGCCTGGCTATTTTTTATTTTTTAAACTAATCATGGCTTGTTTGTTGTCAGAACGACACCAACCACCTCCTAGTGGAAACAGGCTGAGTGCCCCCTGGGCAATCCTTCTTTGTGTAAAATTCCACTGCAGGGGTCCTGGGGTCGGCCCCGAATTTCAGTTCAATTTGTCTCATTTACTTAACTGTTCTTCACTTTCACTGGCCCCTCCTCTGTGCCACACAGTTTGCTAAATGCTGTACACCGGGATGTCACCTGGGCTCCCATGGGTAGGTGCTCCTGTTATTTCTATTTCTATATGTGAGGCAACAGAGGGGGTTCCACTCGCCTCACTGCACCTCAGCACCAAGTGGTGGGGGGTGTTTTAGTCACATCTTTTTTGCTGCTGTGACTGAAAAAACCTGAGAAGAACAATTTAGAGGAGGAAGAGTTTGTTTGGGGGCTCACAGTCAGTCCATAGCCGGCAGGCTCCATTCCTCAGGGCTGGAGGTGAGGCTGAGCATCATGGTGGAAGAGTGTGGTGGAGGGAAGCAGCTCACATGGTGATCAGGAAGCAGAGACTCCACTCTCCAGATACAAATATACACCCCAAAGCCACGTCCCCAATGCCATCTCCTCCAGCCACACCCACCTGCCTCCAGGTACCACTCCAGCCTCACCCACCTGCCACCTCCTCCAGCCTCACCCATCTGCCTCCAGTTACCACTCAGCTGATCCCATCAGGGATTCATTCACTGATGGGGTTAAGGCTCTCAGCACCCAATCATTTCTCCTCTGAACCTTCTTCATGTCTCACACGTGGGCTTTGGGGACACCTCACATCCAGCCATAACAGCTGGGATCTGAACATTATCCAATTCTCTTAGAAGTCTCTTCCCTTTTAACTGTGGGTTTGTTTTTTAAAATGTCACTTTATTGTTTGCTATTTTTTTCAACAGAACTGTGTTAATTTTAAGGCTATTGGGCATCAGACACGTTGGCTGATAGGCAGGTGTGAGTGTAGATGTCGTCTGTGAGGCTCAAGAGACGGCGACATTGGGCCTTCCTTGGAATTTTAATCCCAGGAGTGGAGGGCAACCCCCATTCTTTGTTGTTGTTGTTGTCAGTGGATCTTTTAATTAATTAATTAATATGTTGTGCTGAGGATCGAACCCAGGGCCTCACACTCGCTAGGCAAGCGCTCTACCACGGAGCCGGATCTCCAGCCCGGCAGCCTCCATTCTTAGTCCCACCCAAAACTTATGATTCTATTGTATTCACAGAGATCGATGCTAGGCAGGCTTGTGTGTTTGGGGAGAGGATTTTTTTGTTAAAAAGTTGGGGCAATAAAAGTTCCCCTTTGTTTCCTTTAAGTGCCTGATCAAGTTCAAGTTCAAGTCTTCCTACGGCAACGTTGGGAGAAGTAGCTGGGTTTAACCTGGGACGCCGTTGGCCAGGGTGGTGTGACATGAGAGTCGCTCTGCACTGGGTCTGGGCTTTGCTCCTCTCCACGTCACCCTCCACCACTCAGAAAGGTCGAGGCTCAGATGCAAGGACTCCGCAAGGCACCCACCCTTTGTCACCGTCTGTTTATATCCCAAAGAAAGATTTGACATTGCAAAACACTGAAACTTTTGGGCACTGGGAGCGAGGAACAATCCATTCCTTGTTTTAAATCCAGTTGTCATAATCCAAAGGCAAACCCCAGCTTCAATAACAAACACCCAGTGTTATGACATTTTACCTTTTCCAACTATTTATGTAGGCACAAATATTGTGTTTAAGTTTTAAACTATACAGTTAACATAAAACAGTGCACTTACTTAAATAAAGTAAAAAAAAAAAAAAAGAAAAAGCGAGTTAGGCCAGTTTTGTCTCCTTTCTGGGCCTCTTTCTTTAAATAGATCGCTCATTCAATGAACGTCTGTTGAGTGCTCCGGGTCAGACTCTGGGCTTGGCATGGGACGCTCCAAAATGAACCAGGATCAATCCTTGTGCTCTGAGCACCCCAGAGAAACACTAGGAAAGCAGTGGGACCTCTCTTAAAATGACCAGAGCTTATCCATCTCTGACATCAAAGAAATATTAAAAACGATCAGTCACGGTGTCTCATGCCTGTAATCCCAGCGGCTCCAGAGGCTGAGGCAGGAGGATCAGGAGTTCAAAGCCAGCCTCAGCAACTTAGCGAGGCCCTAAGCAACTCAGTGAGACCCTGTCTCTAAATAAAATACAAAATAGGGCTGGGGATGTGGCTCAGTGGTCGAGTGCTCCTGAGTTAAATCCTGGGTACACCCCCCCCCCAAAAAAAAAGGAATACCAGAAATGGTCTGTACTCCCTTTTCATTCACCAAGCCCTGTGTCCCTGGATCAGACTGTCACGCCATCTTCAAGCTGTGGGACCTCAAATACCACCCCGGGAATGCCCGAGTCCCATCGGTAATGTGGTTTTATGAACTTAGGCTGTGAAACCCAGACAGGGAAGTTCTGGAGAAAACACCATCACCCCAAAAAGATAAAGTGTGAGATGCTCCGGGCCTGGCTTCCGGACTTTCCATCCCACACTCTGACGGCAATTGGATTTTAACAAGGAGTGGGGTTTGTGGTTTGGGAAATACGGCATTTTTACAGCCTTGGGTCATATTTGAAATATTTGCAGCCGTTTAAAATAGCGTAATGTTATTTTTCCCCTTGTCTTCAAAACAAACCCAGCAAGCTTTTATAAGCCATAATAACAAGCGGAAAATCGGGACATTGGAAGCCCTTGGGCAGGGCTTTGGAAAATCCATTCTTCCTCAGGACGAGTGTTTGGATTTGGGTGTAAAGAACCCTGAGCTTCTGGGGGGCTCCCTGACCTTGAATGACTTTGGGCCCCTGAAGGAAGGGGGATCCCTGGCTCCACTGCTCAAGGCAAGTACACACAGGGACTTGGGACTTTTCTTCTGTCCAAGATGTTCTGGTTTTTACTCTGGAAATGTCTTTGAAAGAAAAAAAATAATCCCAAAACTCATATTTCTTTAAGTGACCAATTCCCCAAACCCATTGCCTTGGAAGGCTGTCCCATGAGCCACCCTGTCTGAGGCCTTTCCCTGCCAGAGGGTTTCAGGTCAGGCACACGTCAGAACGAAGAAGTGACCTGGCCGGAGCTGGTGGATCATGCCGGGAATCCCAGCAGCTTGGGAGGCTGAGGCAGGAGGATCACAAGTTCAAAGCCAGCCTCAGCAACTTAGCGAGGCCCTAAGCAACTCAGTGAGACCCTGTCTCAGAATAAAATATAAAAAGGGCTGGGGATGTGATTCACTGGTTAAGTGCCCCATATGGTGCAAAAAAAAAAAAATGGTACCAAAAAAAAAAAAAAAAAGTGACCATCCCGAGATACAAGGAGACCCAGCTTTCTGCTCATTAGAAAGATTATTAAGGGCAACAAGTCTTTGCCCAGAAGGAAATATATGTTCATATATACCCAGATTAATATATAGTAAATAAGTAGTTACACAGTAAGGATATAAATTGATATTTCTTGAACACCTTCTAGGCCAGATCTGTTAATCCTCACAACGATCCTATGAAATGTGTGCCGTTATTATTCCAGTTTTATTGATGGAGAACCCTGGTGTGAGGTAGGTGAAGCAGCGCATCTAAGGTCACAGGTCACATTGCTGGGGTTTGGGCAGCTGGCTGCAGGGCGGGGGGCTGAGCACCATTGGATGTTATCATGACTCACCAGGCTTGTCTGGCAAGTCTAACTTTAAAATAAACCACATTGTGGGTCTTAGAAATTCTGAAAATGGGATGGCAAAGGAAGTAATGTGTTCGACAGCTTTTCTTTGGATTTTTTTTTTTCTTTCTTTTTTTTTTCTGATACTGGGATTGAACCCAAGGGTGCTTAACCACTGAGCCACACCCCCAGCCCTTTTTAAATATTTTATTTAGACACAGGGTCTTGCTGTGTTTCTTAGGGCCTGGTTAAGTTGCTGAGGCTGGCTTTGAACTTGAGATCCTCTTGCTTCAGCCTCCCGAGCCCCTGGGATTATAGATGTGCTCCACTGCGCCTGGCCTTTCCTTTCGATTTTTAGTGTTAAAAAAATAAAGGAGACTCAGATTATTTGGAAGGTAGAAAAAGAGAAGATAAATCAGAAGTGAATTATGTTTTCCCATCTTAACCACATCATCTTTCCCCAAAGCACAATAGGATCAATCCGGGGTGGTCTACCACTGAGCCACATCCCCAGCCCTTTTCAAGCTTTTGTTGACATAGGATCTCACTAAGTTCCCCACACTGGCCTCAAATTTGAGATTCTCCTGCCTCGGCCTCCCAAGTAGCTGGGATGACAGGCATCTTCCGACTTTTTGAGGTTATCTTTGCCGATCTTAAATTCCTGGTTTTAGGAACGTAAGAGGAAGAAATGGTGAAACACTGCTTTCAAAGCTGTGCAGGAGGCAGCAGAGCCCAGTCGGCTGGGGGCTGCTGGGCCTGGGCCTGCAGGGTCTGGCTGGAGTGTGGGAGAGTGCCTTCAGCATCCTGGGATAAAAGGCCTGGGAAGAAAGGCGCCTCTCAGAGAACGGTGCTCAGACGGCTGGAGACACGGGAGCAGGCCCTCCACGCAAAGGGGAAAGTGCCTTTTTTGTGAATTCCCTCATGGGAGGCGCTGTGCCCTCCCCTCCCCGCCCCCGACCCCCTGCCCCAGCTCATCTCGGGGACCCAGAGAAAAGGCTTCTTGTGTCGGTCAGCGGCCTGCTGTGCGTCCTCTCTCTTTTATCTCTGCCCAGGGCCTGGCAGCTGGGCTGGGGTTTTAGCTGCCAGAAAATGTGGGTTTCACATCGAATGTTCCCAAGATGGGTATCTGAGAAATGTCAGTTACATCAAAACTGCCTCGTCCAACAATAGCCAAGAGGCTCTCTTTGCCCAGCAAGGTTGGGAAATCATCCTTTTTCTCAAGATCATGCCAACACAAACTCAGATCCATATTTGAGATGGTCTGACTTAAAGGGACAGGGAACCCTAATGGTTTGATATGAAATTTTTTTTTTTTTTAAATTAGTGATGGGGATTGATCTCTGGGGCTCTCTATGACAGCTACACCTCCAGCCCTTTTAATTTTAATTTTTTTAAATTTTGAGATGGAGCCTTGCTAAGTTGCTGAAACTGTCTTTGAACTTGTGATCCTTCTGCCTCAGCCTCTGGGGCCACTGGGATTATAGGCATGTGCCACTGAGCTTGGCAGATGTTTCCTCTTTTTTGGTGGGGATGGGGTGGAGTGGCAGGCGGGGTTAGGTACCAGGGATTGAACTCAGCAGCACTTGGCCACTGAGTCACATCCCCAGCCCTATTTTGTATTTTTATTGTGAGTCAGGGTCTCACTGAGTTGCTTAGGGCCTCGCTAAGTTGCTGAGGCTGGCTTTGAACTCACAATCCTCCTGCCTCAGCCTCCCCAGCTGCTGGGATGACAGGTGTGTGCCCCTGGCCTGATGTTTCCTCTTTTGATGGTGCTTTCTGTAACCATGAATGTCGCAGGTAACAAATTTTCCTAAGAAATTTGTCACTAAGGTCTGAGAGGGGACTTTGGGGTGGTGTTGAACAACAGCTGGATGGTTGACAGAACCAAAGCATGATGGGGCAGGAGGAGGATAAGAGGATAAAGAACAGAAGGATGGATTTCTTAGTGACAACTCACAGATACCCAGAAAGTTCCAGAACAAAGTGGGCAGAGTCCTCTTTGAGGTGGAAGATGGGGCCAATTCATATTGTTCCCTAGAAATTGGGAGAGAGTCTCATTTTCTAACCCTGCAGGAAATCTCTGATCGAATGACCGTTTCAGGCATCCGTACACTTAACCAAAGCTCCTCTCGCTGGACTCCAGCTGTCTTGCCGAGGAAAATCCAGGCACAGGGAACTGTCCCCACTCTGCACGGGCGTCTGGATTGAAGACGGGTGGGTTCATTAGCTCTGGGCCTGGACACTAAGCAAGTCATCAGAAATCACAAAGGAAGCGGGACCCTCCTGACAAACCCAGTGTTTCAACTCAGGAGCCTCCAACTTCCAGTCTTTGTTAGGTTGATATTTACCTCGGGGTGGGGCTGGGAGGACAGAGGTTGGGGGAGATGAGGGTAGAGGATGGGGCTGGGCGGGCCGAGGGGGTGGGAGGACAGGAGTGTCAGAGAACGCAGGATGCAGGGGAGGTAGCACAATGGCTGCTGTGGCCAGCATGGCCATCCTTCCCATGGCCTTGGGGTGCTGGGCTGGCAGCCTCTCTCCACGGCCATTCCAAAGGCCTTGTGGTCAGTTTGAGTTCCTTTTCAACACCACCGCTAAGTCCCAGGCCACAGAGGCCTTTCTAAAAAGAAAGTGACAACCTGACATTCTGGCTAATATTCCTGCCATGGCTGCCCACTGTCCTCAGGGGCAGGGAGCAGGCCTCAGGGAGGTGTAAGTGTAGGGTGACCCAATGATCAACCAAGGGACTTTTTTTTTTTAAATTTTTATTTTTTGGAACCAGGGATTGAACTCAGGGACACCTCGGCCACTGAGCCGCATCCCCAGCCCTATTTTGTATTTTATTTAGAGACAGGGTCTCACTGAGTTGCTTAGGGCCTCGCTGAGTTGCTGAGGCTGGCTTTGAACTCATGATCCTCCTGCCTCAGCCTCCCAAGTCGCTTGGATTACAGGTGTGCGCCACTGCACCCAGCTCTGCATGGAGTTATTTACTTACGGAGGACTGAACCTGGGCCTTGCACGTACCAGGCAAGCATTCTATCACTGAGTCACAGTCCCAAGTCCAAACTTTTTATTTAAGAGGCATCACATTTCAAATGACAGGTCCAGTGTCTGTCCTTGAATCTCCTTGAATGGGGATCTTTGTGGTATTTTTTTATTTTTTATTTTCAGTTGTAGGTGGACACATACCTTTATTTTATTTATTTATTTTTATGTGGTGCTGAGAATTGAAGCCAGTGGCTCACACGTGCCCAGGCCAGCGCTCGACCACTGAGCCACAACCCAGCCCTCTCTGGTATTTTTAGCACCCAGCTCGGGGACCCCATAGAGTAGATGCCTTTGGCACTTTTGCGGAGTGAAGAAATGAGTGACTGGGAGCCTCTTCTGTGGATGGCTTACTGAACCTCAGCTGGTTTCTCTCCTTTTCTTAAGTTCTTTAATTTATTGGTTCTTTTTAGTTACAGGTGACTGTAGAATCCACTTTGCTATAATTGTTCAAGCATGGAATATATCTAGTTCTAATTCAGACTCCGGCACCTCTCTCTCCCCTCCCCTCTTCCTACCTTCTGCTCTATTGATTTCTGTTAAGATCAGATTATCCTATGTTCCATGCATGTGTGATATGTCAGAATACAGCTGGGCCAGGCACCATGGCCCATGTCTGTTATCCCAGCAGCTCAGGAGGCTGAGGCAGGAGGATCGTGAATTCAAAACCAGCCTCAGCAACTTAGTGAGGCCCCTAAGCAACTCAGACAGACCCTGTCTATAAATCAAATACAAAATAGGGCTGGGGATGTTGCTCAGTGGTTAGCACCTCTGGGTTCAATCTCCACTACCAAAAAAAAAAAAAAAAAAAAGGAAAAGAAAAAACAGAAGAGCTATTTCATTCTTTTCTCCAAAGATGCTTGCCCCTCAAATTCCACTGTATTATTATTTTTTTTAAACCAAAGAAGAGGGAAAGTGCCAGCAGCTGTTAGCCTAAATGGCCTGATTATGGTCTTCACGATGTCTCCTGCCCTCTTGACTGTTTTGAAATAAGCACAGGAAATTACGTAAATTGGCAGCGAGAGTCCAGCAGTTGGGACCGGGAGGTATGCGTGTTTGCTTATCCAATTTTCTGCTCCCCTACCAAGCGAGCACATGCAGCTCCGGCCTCGCATCTGTTTCTAATGCGTGTCGGAGAGAAGGTTCCAACACGCTGGAAGCCACAGGTTCTGCGCCCCCCGCCTGCCCCGGTCCTCCTGAAGCTGCTGCAGGCAGCCTCCCAGGGCTGCGGCGGACAGTTCTGTACTCCCACCTTTGGAGCTGTTTGATCTGGAAATCTTCCTGACTTGCAGGGCTGGGTGGGAGCACCCTGTGGCTCCCAGCACTCCCTGTTTTCCTTGCAAGGCATCTGCTCTGCAGTGCGGGATTGACCTTTCTGGTCTGTCATCCCCTTAGATGATGAACTCCAGGGAGCCCAGGGCCATGTCTGTCTTCCTCACCTCAGTGCTCCCCGGGCCTGGCGTGGTGCCTGACCCGGGCTCAGGGCTCTGCATGTGTTTGTTACGTAGATGAATGAATGAATGAGCAGAGGGAAGTGGGAGTGTTAGCCAGGCTCTAGGACGTGGACTTTGGACACTATAGATTCTAGTTCTTAGTGCAAGAAGCACCCGAGGCCGAGGTCATTCACCCTGTAACTCAACGGCCCTTGACTTTCAAGTGTGCATTGGAATCATCTGGAGCCTGGTCAAACTACAGATCGAAGGGCCTTAGTCCTAGAGTTTCGGATTCAGTTTTTCTGGGGTGGGACTCCGGATTGCAGTTCTAACAAGCATGTAGCTGGCACTGATGTGGCTGCTCCAAGACCACGGTTTGAGCACCCCTTTGATTTTTTTTTTTTTTTTTTTTTTGGTACTAGGGATTGAACCCAGGGGCGTTTTCCTGATGAGCTACATCCCCAGACCTTTTTAGTTTTTATTTTGGGATGAAAACTAGTTACTTAGGGCCTCACTAAGTTCCTCAGGCAGACCTTGAACTTGTGACCCTCCTGCCTCAGCCTCCCAAATTGCTGGGATTATAGGCATGCACCACTATGTTCCTTTTTAAGTTGGTTTATTTTAGATGATGTTTTTTGGTCACCCCGCCCCAAATTAGCTAATGACGCCCATTGTCATTCATGGCGAAACAGGATAGTTCATAAAGACAAATTACTGCTGGTCCCCATTGAAAAATCCAAGGCTTCGGAGTCGACTGACTATGTCTGAATCCTGTTCTTGCTTTCTACCACTAGCGAGTATCCTACTTAACCTCTTTATTTTTTTAGTTTTTGGTACCGGGGATTGAGCCCAGGGACTCTTAACCACTGGCATGGAGCCACATCCCCAGCTTTTTGAAATATTTTGTTTAGACAGGGTCTCCCTGAGTTGCTGAGGCTGGCTTTGTACTCATGATCCTCCTGCTTCAGCCTCCTGAGCGGCTGGGATTATAGGTGTGCACCACTATGACTGGCTGTGTTTCACCTCTTTAATGCTTGCCATTTAATCTCTCTGGGTCTCAGTTTGCTCCCTGTCAATTGGTGATGACAGCGTCACCCGGTTCAGTCAGCTGAAGCTAGACAGTGAAGGTCAGGGTCCACTGGTTCACACGCTGTGCACACATGGTGGTGGCTGCTGCCATTCCTATTTGCCCCAGGGTGGTTTGCAAGGGCAGTTTCCACGGCTGGGTTCTGAGCTCCGAGTCCCTCCAGCTGTGGCCGGCATTTCTTACTCCTTTCTAGCGCTATGGTTTGGAAAGCCTTGCTCAGGGCAGAGGCCAATCCTTCACCCAATCAGCGAGTCTGCTCTTTCTAAACAGTTAAGGGATTGCTGAAGCATCGATCTTGGCTTTAACAGGAGGCGTCTTTTGGTCAGTGGATGCTGTGGACAGCAGCGGTGCGAGGGAGCTCTGTTGGCAACACTGCGACTCCAGCAGGGAGAGGCAAGGCGACTCCCTGGCTACGTCCTGCGGGAGGGGCAATGCAGGCTCTCTTTCTCCAGGTCTTGTCCTGGTCCACAGAACTCTCAGGAGCAATCCTCCCCAACCCTCTGGACTGGTCGCCATGTATTCCTCCTGCCTTCATTTACTCCTCTACCCTGCCCTTAAGTATGAGCTGGACCTAGTGACCTGCTTCCAACCAGCAGAACTGGAAAGGGTGAAGGGATGTCACTTCTGTAATTGGATCACAAAAGGGTTGAACTTCTAGCAGACTCTCTGCAGCCTTCTAGCAGACTTCTCTGCTTGTGTGCTTCATGGAATGAAGTGCCATGTGGGAGGGACCCACATCTCAAGGAACTGGGGGCCAGCAGCCAACAAGGAACTCAGGCCCTCAGCCCAACAACCTTCAGCGAACTATATCCCGCCAACACATGAGTGAGCACTGAAGTGGGCCCTTCCCCTGCACAGCCTCCAGATGAGACCCTAGTCTTGACTGACAACTTTTTTGGGGGAGGGCACTGGGAATTGAACACAGGGGCGCTCAACCACTGAGCCACATCCCCAGCCCTTTTTTGTATTTTTTAAATTTAGAGACAGGGTCTTGCTTAATTGCTTAGGGCCTCACTAAGTGACTGAGGCTGGCTTTGAACTTGGCTATCCTCCTGCCTCAGCCTCCTGAGCCGCTGGGATTACAGGCGTGCACCACCACACCTGCCTTGGCTGACATCTTGATTGCCCTTTATAGGGACTCCTGAAGCAGAGGGCCACTAAGACACACCCAGATTCCTCACCCACAGAAACAGGGAGATATGGAGTGTATTGTGTTAGCCTCTAAGTTTGGGGGTAAGTCGTAATGCAGCAGACTTACATTTCTCCTGAGGGTGGGCACTAGCTTGATTGTCACTTATTTGGTTTTACCTTTATCTAACACTGTGCTGTGTTTAAAGACATTTGGCCACAGATGAATCTTCCTGACTCGTGTCCCTGATATTGCCCCTTCCCTCCTGGAAAACCTTCCTGGGCTTCCCCCTGGCTGCAAGAAAAGAGCTCAATATTTTCATGTGACGCTCAGGGCTCACTTTGATATGTGACCTCTACAGCTGCGAGCACACCCATCAGCCCATGTCACACCTGTGCTCAGAAAAGCTCTTGTTGGCTGCGTGAGGTGTCGCACACCTAGAATCCCAGTGGCTTGGGAGGCTGAGGCAGGAGGATCAAGAGTTTGAAACCAGTCTCAGCAACTTACCATTTTATATTTTATTTAGAGACAGGATCTTGCTAAGCTGCTTAGGGCCTCACTAAGTTGCTAAGGCTGGTTTTGAACTTGTGATCCTCCTGCCTCAGCCTCCTGAACTGCTGGGACTACAGGCTTGCAACACCAGTCCCAGCTAAATACAAGCTTTTTTGGACTCTGGCTGCCAACCAGGTTAACTTTGTGTTTCATAGTGTGGTAATCAAGGCCCTCCATGACCTGGCCTCTCCTACCTGTCTGCTTATTGCTCCAGGTTTGAGCAACACAGGACAGCCTTCAGGGTGCACCTCAACCCACCTGCTGCACCATGACATCTGTAACACACGTACTTTCTCTTTGTTTCCATCGTTCTTCTTTTCATTCTCTGAATCCTTTGCAAAATTCATTCTTTAAGAACCACTCAGTTTGCTCTGGTCAGTGGTCCACACTTGTAACCCCAGCAACTCGGGAGGCTGAAGCAGGAGGATCTCGAATTTGAAGTCAGCTTCAACAACTTAGCAAGGCCCCTAAGCATCTCAGTGAGACCCTGTCTCTAAATAAAATATAAAATAGGGCTGGGGATGTGGCTCAGTGGTGTAGTGCCCCTGGGTTCAATCTCCGGTACCAAAAAAATCCTAAAACAAACAAACAAAAAAAACCATTCAGATCATCTGAGTTATAAAGTAGAAAGAGAAAAAACCCAGCTGATTTGCTTAGATCTGTGCACACTGTCTCTGGAAGGATCCAGAAGAAATCAGCCTCTCGGTTGTCCCTGGGAAGGGGCATTGGGGAGGCCTGAAGGGTGGAATTGGGTAGAGAGAATTTTCATTGTGGATCTGCTTTTGTGTTTGAAATTTTGTAGCCAAGGAATCCATGCACTACTCAAATGTTAAATATATAATCAAACAGTTGTAATGAGGGAAAAAAGTTAATTTCTCAATTCTAGCTCTTGTCAGGAAAGCTTCTCCAACTTTCTCTCACCGAG
>JAJEJO010003755.1:161312-190613 GCA_020662805.1 Glaucomys volans | reverse complement strand
AGCAGCTGGAGGCCAAAGGAAGCTGGAAACGGAACTTCTCCGCCAGTTAAGCCGCCAAAATGGCGTGGATTAGTGGATTAGTTCCAACTCCCCGCCGCTGGATGTCCCAGGTAACCCGAGATGCTCGGTCTCCGCCTGGGGAGGCCGCCGGCCGGTGCCGGAGCCACGGCCAGCAACTCCAAAGTGCTGCTGGGGACCCGCACTCACCCGTTGGCTGGCGCAGACCCAGGTCGGCGGCTCCGAAGCAGCTGCCGGCCCGGCGCTCCTGGATGGCAGCTGCCTGCGGCGGGGCCGAGCCCAGCCCAGCAGAGTTGGCTCCGGAGCGGCGACTGGGGACCCCCTATATGTGCCTTGAATATAAAATCTCGTTGAGAGTCATATTCCTGCTGTTTGAATCCCGAGCAAGTAGGAATCCACGGAGCAAGTAGGAATGCAGCCTTCCTCTAGCCCGCCATCTTGGATCTCTCCCTTGCTTCTTAAAATCACTGATTTTAGATCTTTTTGTTTGTTTATTTCCATGCTACTATAGACATCTAAAACTATAAATTTCCCTCCAAACACTGCTTTAGCTGCATTTTACAAATGTTTATGTATTATTATTTGGCTCCAAATACTTTCTAATCCTTCAGTGATTTCCTGTTTTATGTGTGGATTATTGAGAAGTTTATTGTCTAATTTCTAAACATTTGCGTTCTAACTATATTTGTGTTTTCGATTTCTAATCTATTCTTTTAGTGGTCAAAGAACATGCATTATATAACTTTAGTACTGTGGAAATTGATACTTGCATCTTGGTGAATTTACTACATGCACTTGAAAATGCATATTGTGCAGTTGCTGAATATGAAGTTCTATAAATACACATGGAAAAAAATGAATAATGCATTCAGCTATTTAATAGTATTATTTACTTGCCTTTGTCCAATTTTTCTATACTTTTCTGCAAGAGGACTGTTAAATTCTCTAGTTATAGAATCAACTATTTATCCCTTAAATTTTGTCAATTTTTGTTCATGTGTTTTAAGGCTCTGTTTTTAGACACATACATATTTAAGATTGATATGCTTTCCTGATGAATTCTTTTATCATTATGAAATGTTCCTTATTACTTTTGGTGATACTCTTGATCTATTTTATTTTACTTAATCATTACAATTAAAAAAAAAATGGGGGCCTTTTTTTTTAAACAAAGGGGTGTTTCATTTTGACAATATTCATCAAAATATAAAAACAATACAATTTTATTTCCCATACCTTTTTTCCTTCCTCCCTCTAATTCTCTTTTTCTACCCTACTGTTCTCCCTTCCAATTTCATCAAGTTCCTTTTTTTCCTTCTAGCTTCCATCAATTTTATATGATACTCTTATAGCCACTTCAGCCAGATTATGACCATTCTTTACATGGCATATCTTTTTCTACTTACTTTCAATCTTTTAAATTTATACTTAAGGTACATCTCTTGTACCTAGCAATCAATTTGGTCTTGATTTAAAAAAATTCATCTGCATGATCTGCATTTTTTAATTGGAGTGTTTAACCCATTAATATTTAATGTAATTATTGATATTGGTGAATTTAGGTTGCTACTTTATTCTTTATATTTAAAAAGTTTTTATTGTTGCATTATAATTTAACATATGGTGGGATTCATTATGCAGCAGTCATATGTGTACACACCCTAATTTGATTAATATTCTCCAGTACCTTCTCTTTTCCTTCCTTTTCCCTCCCTCAATCTGCTTTCTTTACTCTACTGATCTCCCTTTCATTATTGTTATATAAATTAGTGCATTATAATTATTTTTTTGATGTTTTATCTTTGAATCAGATAATTTTTATTAATCTTCAAATTCATTATCTTATTTTTGTTTTATTAGGCTCATCCATTGAATAGTTAATTTCAGATGTGTTACTTTTTGAAACAAAAGTTTTAATTTGTTTCTTTTTTCTATTTTCTCTCTATTAAGGTTTCTTATCTTTTCATTCATTATGTGTGTATTTTCCTTCACCTAACAAGTATACTTACTTGTAATAGCTCTTTAAAAATTCTTTCCTGATAATTCTAACTTAGGGACCATCCTGAGATTGGCATCTGGTGTTTGCATTTTCCCTTGTGACTGGGTCACATTTTTTCTTCTTTTTCTTTTGCTCTTCAGATGTTTAGCAGTTTTACATTATATACCAGATACTCAGAATGCTATATTGTACAGACTCTGAATTTTGTTATATATCTCTAAAGAGTGTTGGAGTTTTATTTCAGCAGGCAACTCATTTAGTTTGACTTACACGGAAAACTAATGCCTTTGGTGAGGGAAAGTTTGAACGTGAATTTAGATCTATAAGCCTTAACTGTTAGCTGCTTTCCATTTGACCCACTCGCATATAGTTCAGGTGTTAGTCAGGGATTTGTGCTGAGTTTAAGCACTGAATTTGATCTTCTTCATTCCTGCTTTTCTTCTTTCCTCACTCTGTTTGTCTAGTTTTCCTAGGGCTTTCCTCCTGGTTCCTCGAGATAGAAAAGTAGCAGACTGTTTTCTTGGAATTTCAGCTGTGCCACTTTGGCCGTAATTCTGGTTGCCTTCAGAGCATACTTACAGGAATTGGAATTTATTCATGTGATGGTGTCATGCTACAAGTTCAACTGTGCTTCAAAATTTGCCTACTTTTTTCACTTTCTGGAGCTCTCAAGTGTTTATAGTTTTTCTTCATTAATTCATATTTTACTTGAGCTAGCTTGGTTGGCTTTCTGTTTCTTGCAAAACCATAACAGAAATCATTCATTATGGCATCCAGGACTAGTATCTACTTATAGGATGGTGCAGCAGCAAAGTCATAGGCTTGGGAAACAGACATATCATTATATATGAGTTATATAATGTAAGCAAGTGGTTGTGTTAGTTTTATATTGTTGTATGACAAATCACTTGAAAACAGTAACTTAATACCAGAAACATTTATTATCCCACATGGATTTTGAGGGTCAGGCATTTGGCAGCTATTCAGATAAGTTTTGTCTCAGAATCTCTGATGAGGTTGCAATCAGGTTGTCAGATAAGGTGCTTAAGACTTGACCAGGCTGGGAAATCTATTTCTAAACTCACTCACTGGCAAGAGACACTGGCAGGAGTCATCAGGTTCTTGCTGTATGGACTTCTCTGTAGGTATTCCTACAACATGGCTCCCCAGAGAGCAAGTGATGTGGGGTGATGATGTGGGTCGGGGGAGAGAAGGAGAATGAAGATGACACAATTTACATGATCGAGCCCCCTTCTTATGCTATTCTTAGTAATTGACTTTGAGTTGTTTGGAATCCAAATTGCTAAAAGGATGATTTGCTTACAGTGGCTTTCAAAGCCCATTGATCACATTGATGCTTTGGAAGTGTTCCAGCAGCATTTCCTAAATCTTCAACCTGAGATAAAGATAAATTTGCAAATAAAAAAGAATCCTGAGCGAAATACTTTGATATAGTGATATTGGATGTCCTAAGAGTCCATGTTGGACTATTTGGAAGACTTTAGAGGGCACAGCAGCATGAAATATTAAGAGGGGAACAGGTGGGCTTATTTCAGTGCTTCTTTTAGTCAATAGAATCCCTTCCCCTCCACCTCTGTGATACAGCAGGGAGACTTGCATCCTGCCTTTTTTCACACTGTAGCCAACCCATTTCCATTCATTTCTTTCTTATTTCCAAGGAGAAAGTCGAGTTCTAATCATCAACTCCTGTGAGGTTACCCTGGCTGTCCCGAGCAATGTGGTCTTTCTTCTGTGCTGTCTCTGGAGTGTCCTATTCTGTTTGGCCTAGATTGTTTGTTTTGTAGACTTAGAACAGAAACTAGTGGTTTACTTACAGCTGTGAACCTCAGAGTGTGTCTTAATTCCATGAGGATTTAAGATTGGAAGGTTGTCAACATGTAGAAATATGCTTGCTTTTAACCTCCTGTGCCTATAACAGCGGCAGCAGCAGCAAAAACAGCAATGTTTTCTCTGTGAGGGAACTTGGAGAACTCTTTGAATCTTTCAATGGCATTGCCCCGTTGTATGTGGAAATCGTTCTGAAAAGAATTTAGTATGTTCTGGTTATTTAAATGTTTCATATGGATTTAATAGATCTTATTT
Organism: Glaucomys volans; assembly: GCA_020662805.1. Lineage (NCBI taxonomy): Eukaryota > Metazoa > Chordata > Mammalia > Rodentia > Sciuridae > Glaucomys > Glaucomys volans. The sequence goes on along the minus strand of JAJEJO010003755.1, from coordinate 186,493 downwards.
TGCTGGCATATGGGGTAATCATGAGAATGCTTTTGGAAAACTGGAGTTTGTGTTAAGTAAATGAAGAAGCATAATAATTGTGCTCATGGACCTTGGTCTTTTCCCCTGGTATATGACTTGTAGTCATGGTCTTCCAGTCAAGGTAGTTTTGAGATTTCACTTACATTTGATACTCTGTCTAGCTACTTACCTGACATCTGAACCAAGTCTTACCCTTGCATTTGGCCAGGATATTTGCTCATATTATCACCCTCATGGATTAGGCAATGAAGATATCTTGACCTGTTCCTTCCATAAATGTCCTTTGATATTCAGAGGTACCACTCAAGCAACACGAGCCCTTGGTTAATTGCTGATATGTCTAACTGCTGATAAAGAGGACAGGAACCTATACGCTGCTATGCTTCCTCAGTTTCCCCAATGATTTAGAATCAGTTGGCCTGAAGAGACATAGTCTACAAAGACAAGCTGACTTTGTTACCTTTTTGAACTAGTAGGTGTGTCAGCACAGTTCTCTCTGCATTCTTCATGTCAAGAGAACATTCTCAAACTCACACTTTACTCTTTATGTTCAAAATTAAGATGTAGTAATCCTGGACAACAGAGAAAGTGCTATCCCCAAAGCTCTCTAATGCCTTCAATTGAGTAGATTCCATTTGCTTCTTTGGGTCCCATTGTAGGTCAATATAAGCCCTGATGCCTTTCTGCCTGGGTTTGCATACTGGTACTTACTAGTGGTATGATCTTGGGAAAGTCACCGTTCTTCCTTCTCTGCTTCACTTCCCTTATCTGTACAGTGGGATAATTGTGATCTCAACCTTAGAATTTGCCCTGAAGACTAGGTTAATATATATATGAACAGTTTAAGCATCTTAACTTCTTCTTCCTCTCCTCCTCCTTCTTGTCCTTATTTTTCTTCTATTTTTAAGTTTTCTGAATCCTAGCTTTTGTTATGGCCCCTGAGATGATCAAAAGAAGTACTAATATAGGAGTATGAATATAGGAGTCAGAGAGTGAGGCTGGAGACATTACACGTTAAGTGCATATAACTTGTCTTTCCAGGAAAAAAGAAAAACTTATTAAGCACTTAACATGTTAGACACTTGACAATTCTCCCCTAATCCTTACAGCAACCATGGGAAGTAGGACAGCATTATTCCTATTTTACAGGTGAGAAGGCAGGGTGTCTGGGCCACACAGTTAGTCAGGGCAGTGTTGAATCTGAAACTCCACTGTCTGACTTCAAAGCCCACACAATGTTTTCTCTGTTGTCAGGATTTTTATAATTTCTCAGCTCCTTCCACAAAAGTTCTCAACCTTGTCCTGAGCAAAAGGATGCTTGCATGATGTCAGGAGCTCTCCTCATAGAAAGTGGAGTAAGAGGTTAAGATTTGTGTGACTGACTGAATGCTGATCTCCCAGGCTAATCGACTATAGTTGGCACCAGTTCTATAAGCAGCAAATTGGTGGCATTTCAGTCCTTTGAAATTTAACTTTGGCCTTGGTATACCTGGGGCTAAGTGCCTTTGAGTATACGTCCAGGTATGTACAAAACAGTACAATGGATGACAGCATCTTTATTTTGAGTGATATTGAAACAGTTTTGCCCAAATACATGGAATTTTCCAACTTCCATTCGTTTCTTTTTTCTTTTTTTTTCTTGTGGTGCTGGGGATTGAACCCAGGGCCTTGTGCATGTGAGGCAAGCACTCTACCCACTGAGCTGCATCCCCAGCCCTGGTTTCTTTTTTACCACATGTTATTACCTTCTTTTATTGTGAAAAATCACATGAATAACAATATAATAATACTTCCACATTAGCAAGAGTGACTCTCCAGATTAACATCTGGCATTGAAGAAAAATCCACAGAAGTATTTAAAAAAAATTAATACTTTAAAAAGTTAAATTCTTTGTAAAAATCAGTGATTTCTTTTCTTTTAACAAAATTATGGGTCATTCGTGGGCTCAGCCACATACCTTTCCATTGAAAGGCATAAAGTGTGTCAGGTTTTTCTGCCAATAAGCAGAGAGATTGTCAGCTTCTCCTTATTTTTGTTTTTTCCCAGGGTTGTTGCTTGGCATTCTGGGTAATGTGCATATTGATTAGTGCATGTTGATTGGGGCTGCAGATACCCTACAAAATGAATGAATGAGATGTGAAGTTTCTCTTTTATTATACAAATTTGGGGGGAGAAGCTGAATGAATTAAGGAGAGGATGCTTTGGTGCAAAGTGAAAGTTAAAGTAAGTTAGGCTGCCAGCTGAAGTCCTAAAGGGAGACATTTTCAAATTTATTAGGTTTAACATTTCTGCCTCTGTCTCACCAATAAACAGAAGTGTTATTCATTTTGATGTGCTAAAAAGCCCCCTCACAGACAAGGATCTGATTCTGAGTTTGGGGACTCTTTGCTGGTTGTAAGTTCAGGCTCCTGAATGGCCTTCCTTGTCATCCTCCTTTCCCACCCAGCCCACCACTTCAGAGGGCTGAGCTCTTGGCAGTCATAATCCTACTCTGCAATTCCTCATTTTGCCTCTTTCCTCACTAATTCATTCTGAACTCCAGACACACTGATTTTTTTCCTTGCTTCAAACTGGTTTAACCTAATTATTAACCCAGTGGGAAGAATTAACTTTTAACTCCAGCCTTGTTTTGGGTCTCTTGAGACATCCCAGCATGACTGAGCACCATGAAATTTGAGTTGTGATTTTTGGGCCTGGAGTGTGGTTGTAGAAAAGGAAACTTGAGGGGTATCTTGTAACATAAGGAAATCGTTTTGATGGGAGTAAATGTCTACAAGTGAGCATTCATTAATGAGACTGAGCTTTTATTTATAGCAAATAATTATAGTGATTATTCTTTACTTGCTATGGTATCATCCCAGCACTGGGTAGTGTACAATGTGCCAAACTTTTTGCTGAGTGTTTCCTTCTTAAGTCATGAACAAGACAATTTAAATATGTCCAAGATTATCCAACTAGAGGAATGGGGAGTGTTCTTGATCTTCTATGTTACCAAGTCAGTAGGTTAAGACAAACAGCCATGTTCCATGTATGTGAAATAATAAATCTATCACAAGCATGGTCAACCAGGGTGGCAGTGGAATCTATTAGGAGAGAGAACTTACATGTGAGAGAGAATATTAAGCAAAGTCAGGTGCCAAATGCTATTTGCTATAAATTTATAACAATAGTTAACCATATTGAGTTTTGGTGCCAGGCAAACTGAGCCTGCTACCTTTTATTGTAAGTAAAGTTTGAGTGGAGCACAGTCACTTGGATGTGTTCAAGTATCATCTACAGCTGCTTTCATGTTATAATGGCAACAGGGGACTGTGTAGCCTACAATGCCTGAAATATTTATTATCTGGCTGTTTATAGAAAAGGTTAGGCAACCCCTGTATTGACTCATCTAGGTCTCAAAACATCCTTTGGTGACTATAATTTCCCCCCTTCTATAAGTAAAGAATCTGGAGCACAAAAGGGTTAAATAGCTTGTGCCAGGTCACAGGGTTGGGAATGATTGACTAACAGTTCACTAGGGCATTCTGATCTGGAGTCTGTGCTCTTAACCACTACATACTGCCCCTCTCGCAGTATAAGACATGGTTCTGGTTGTCTGGCAAATAGAAAACAACTTGAACTCATCACTCTGCTGTGTCATTCACCTTCCTGGCTCAGACTCTGACTGGACCAAATAGTAATTTGGGTGAGTGAGAGGGTAATGAGGAACATCAGCCATGAAGGCACCTGCCATGGAGTGAATGTTTGTATACTCATAATACTCATGTGTGAGATCCTAACTCCTAATGTGATGGCATTTGGAGGTGGGAGACTTTAGGAGGCAATTAGAGTATAAGTGTGAAGCTCTCATTAATGGTATTGGTGCTCTTATTAAAAAAGAACAAGAAAATTTACTTTCTCTTTTGTTCAGCTATGTGGGGATGTAAGAAGTTGGCTATCTGCTGGCCAGGAAGAGTGTCCTCACCAGTGGGTCTGCTGGTGGCACCTGGATTTTGGACTTCTCAATCTCTAGACTGGGAAAAGTACATATCTGTTGTTTAAACCACCCAGTCTGTGTGTTCTGTTTTATCAGCCCCAACTGCCTAAGCCATTGGATCTAGGTATCCTAGATTGAGCTCTACCTAGGCAGACATTGATTTTTCCTTTTAAAAAATTGACCTCCAGCCTGGTAGTACAATTGGCACACAATAGGGATTCAAAGAGTCTTCATAAAATCAAAGATTGGATGTCTCTGTGGGCTTCTAACAAGTTCCCATTACCCATTCTTCCTGATAGTAGCACCTTGAATTTCCACTGAGAAAGTACCTCTCCACCATATTCTGAGTGGGACTGATCTCACCTGGACTCCAGTGGTGGCCTCTGATTAGCTCACCAAAGTATCCCGTCTTTTAGCCCATTATGATTGGTCTAGAGATGGGCTTATGACTTAAGCTAGTCCAATCAGAGTGAAATTCATCTCCTGGGATAGGAATGCATAAATGTTCTCTTCTGGGTGGATGGTAGTCATGTGAATATGAGGAAAGAGCCTGTAGATGCCAGGTAATCACCATGTGGAGCTTGAAGACAGAAACTACCTAGACTTTACCCTGGGACCTGAAACCAAACTTATTCCCTGAACTATTTAGTTATGTGAATAAAACTTTTTTTTTTGCTTTTTAAAGCAAATTTGAATTTTGGATTTTCTGTTGCTTACCTCAAAAACATTTTGATAGAGGCAGTAATCTGACATAGCACAAAGAAGACAGGACTGGAATAAGGACATTGTGTTTTAAGACCTGGTTTTCTAAATAACTAGTTTCCTATTCCTGAAATGATAACCAAATTGTTGTTCTTGTTTGCCCACTTGAAGAGAAGGCTCAGCTCCATCTTCTTCATAGGACTGTTGTAAGAAAGAGGATCTATTATTTATATACTCAGTTGTGTTGAGGATAGAGGAAGATAGCGTCATCTACAGGGTTGACATCTTGCAGACCAATGTCAGCTCTGCTCTGTTCACTGGAGTACATCAAAGCCCTCCAGAGCTTTCTCAGCCTTGCTTCCCTAGCACTTACACAATGGTTGGATGATGCTATTTATGCATTGGTTTGATAGACATCTCATTGCATTAGTTCCCAAGGGAAAGATTCTTTCATTCGACTCTCCTGGATTTTCTACTTTGGGTCAGGAATGGAGGACACAAAGTAGGAAAACACATGCTGCCTTCAGAACCGACCAGGTGAAAGATGGATGTCTACCTACTAGGGGTGCTGAGAGGATACATATGCCACTGTACCAGACCTGTACCATGAATTCCACATTTATTTCCAGGTAGAAAATTTTAAGCAGTCAGCACAGTGCACTATTAGAATAGAAAGTGAATAACTGGATTTCCGTCCAGGTACTCCCTCTTCTTGTGCAATCATGGACTAGTAACTAAAAATCTTAGATTTCCTGAGGTCCTAGGTTTTCTCATCTGCCTAATGGGCACTAATACCTGCCTTGGCAACCTCACATTGCTGTGAAATGGTTTGTATTTACAGAAAGTCCAGGTAAGCTACGGTATTTGCAAAAATTCAGAAGCTGCCCATATTTTCAGACTTGGCTCTTATTCACTGAAATACTTCGATGAATTATATTTTCCAGGGTCAGTAGCTCATAGTGCATGGTGACTTCCAGGCTACTGAAGATGCTCCGGACTTTGTGGGTACATGCATTTTCTAGAGAAGGCCTGTGGATCGCCACCATCTTATGTGTCTGCATCCTCATCACTCTTATTACCACTACCATTGATTAAGCACCAAAGGCATTCACGTGTCATGGTGGATGCTTTGCATACATTCTCTAATTTGAAACTTACAATATCCCTGTGAGCTATTATTTCCTTTTTGCATATGAGAAAATCAAGATTCGGAGAGATTGAGTTTCCTAAGTCACACAGTTGGTTGAGAGCTGTGCTGTAACCTAAACCCTTGCTCTTTTCACTGCAGCATGTTGCCTTTACCAAGGGGAGCTTTGGAATTAGACCTGGAAGTTCTGATCTCATTCCATTGCTTCAGCAATTCAACACAAAGGCTTCGGTCCAACCCTTTCCCTTTTGTGTCTCAGTAAGTAATATTTCATCCCTCTCCCCTCTGATCCCACCCTCATTGCCAGATTCTGGAACCGTCTGCGTGTTTCTGGTCTATAGTTCAGTTTCTCTCCCCAGGCATTTGAGAAAGGCATTCTCCACAAAAAGGGAAAACACATTTTATTAAAGCAAACATGCAGTCCTCAGCACTTTTACTTATCTTATTTATACACTGCAGTGCAGCTTTCTATGACCTAGTGATTATCATTTCCCAGAGCTATCATCATTTTAAAGCTACCTGTTCATCCCGCTTCAGCAGATGGTACTACGCTAGGAGTATTGTAAGAGCTTTAAAGAAAGGAAAACAAACAAACAAAGGAAAGATGTGCGGTTGGGTCAGCTAGAGGAAGAACTCACTACATTGTCTCCCAACACTGTTCCATTTCTGCTGGGCCGTGAGGTGGGAAGTGACTCCTGAAGGTCTCAAGCCCAAGGGAAATTTATTTAGTGAATTTTTAAAAAAAATTTTTTTTTTAGTTCTTTTTCCTCTCAATAGGTGGCATGGAGTCAGCAATGGGTATACAGTTGGTTTAAAATTTTTTTTGTATCTAATTTTTCTAATTAAATCTCTCTGTTAAAGTCACTTGTCTTGCTGCTCATTCAATGCTTTTGGAGTACCCATCTGTGTAGGGTGCTGTCCTGGGTTTGAATCCTGACTTCCACAACAGCCTTGGGCTACGCTCAACCATAGCCTTGGGCTGAGCCTTGGCTTCTCTGAATCTCAGATTTTTCTTCTATAAAGTGAGGGGGCTTACTTAGATGGCTGAATCTCCTCTCAAAAACAGTGGGTTTGAAGCTTGTCAATGTCTTTTATGGATAGAAAATTCTAAGGATGCAAATGAGCCAGGTTTATTCCATAGCGATGTCATACAAGGAGAGCTCCCTGCAGGGTGATGATTCAGGTAGGTGGGCTACTTGGGCTGAATAAGGACCAAGCTATCTCTCTTTGCTTCAAATTTTCTGAAATTCCTAAGACCCTAGAGCACTGTTTCTCAGCCTTTTTTCATTATCTTTCGCATAAAGAGCCTTTTAAAGCATTTTCCCCCCTAATCTCCCAGTCCCATGAAAATTTAATACCACAGAAATACTAGATACCTGATTATGTGCTATGACCTTTAGGAAGAGGGGAACAAACCATTGTAATACCTAAGATTTTTTGGCCCTCAAGAGCCAACTTTTACCCGTTGAGGGGTTATATTGCCCTTCATTGAGAATATATGCCCTAGAGCAGTGGTTTTCTTCAAGTCTTTTAAAACAACTTACAGGAATCCTTTACAACATGAAATATATAAAATTGATAAAAAGTAGTATTTTAATTAGCTAATGAAATAAGTTATTGTGCTGGCAGTCTACAATAGGCTAACCTAGAATATAGAACACTCTAATGTACCTATTAATATTTTTTATTAGTTTAAAAAATCTTAAAATACATTTTGAGGAAAAAATTCAAATAAAACATTTGAGGAATCCCGAAACCAACTGGAACACAGTCTTGAAAACCATCACTCTGCAGGCTTCTGGATCATGATTCTTGGGAATCAGATGGGATGGGTCTGAGTTTATTTCCAGTTTCACCAACAAAACATCATGGGTAAATCTTAGAGTTTCAGTCTCATCATCTGTAAAATGGGTCTTTTAAACTCTCTGCCTCACAGGATATCTCTGAGAACTAAGAGAGATAATATAAAAGGCACTGAATAAAATTTAGCTCTATTTCACTTTGCTCTGTGCCTTTATATTTTCTTCCACAGATGATAGAAACTTGTGCTTGAATACACAGTGAACAATAGCTTCGAGGAATTCATGGCCAAAGAAAACAAAGAAAGACTCCCATATCACTCTCAATGACTCTGTTTTCCTTTTCCTGAAATCGAACAGGGAAGGGTATTATTACTCTGCCTGACATGATGTTATGTTGGCATGAATCCTGACCTTTTTTTTTTTTTTTTTAAATGAAACTGGTTGGTCCATTTATTAAGTCTTTATATCACAAGTAAATAAATTTTGACTTGTAAAAATCATCATGTATCATTAAATGACAACTCCCTGGTTTTATAGGTGGAAACACCAAATGTTGTTTTATAATAAATATAGTGTACTCCACTTTGTAGGATTTAGCAGTGCATACCTTACCCCCCTGACTTTGGATAGATGAGTCATCTATGGATTTATGGATTTGGTGCATTTTGAATATAACTACAACCTTTAAGTTTCAGTGACCATGTCTTCTTCAAAGTTATAGTTGGGGTTATTCTCCATAAAGGTGGGAGATGACTTCCTGGGGTTTGATAACAAGATAATTAAGAATAATACCAGATATAGATGTTATGAGGATAGTTCAGAGAAATGAGCTGTAGTCTAGTTCTGTTTGACTTGCTTCTGGAATTTTCCTCTGGTCTTCAGTAGAAAAGGCAATGTGGGTTCACATCATGTGCGTTCTTTCTGATCCATCAATATGAAAACCAGGCATAGTGATCCCACCAGTGTCCTGCCTACCTCCATGGTAACACATTTTCAGTGAAAAGCAACTATTGGGGGAATGAGAAAGCATGCCTGGTTCACTGGATTAACTCTAAAATTTCTGAGAGAGGAAAATATGTGTTTCTTTTTTGTATATGTGTATGTATTGACACCAATGGTTGATAAAACTGAAGTTCTACATCATAAATTCCCTTTTGGATGTTCAGTTCTGAGGACCTACATCCAGCAGCCTTATCACTTTGAAGTGAAGTCACAATCACTAATGGAATCTGCTAGCTTTTCACACACTGAAATTAACTTTGATTCTTTCCCCAAACATATGTTTAAAAGCACCATGCACATTCTGTACACTGACCCATCAGAACAGCCGATGCTGTGGAAGAGGCTTGTGGTCTCATCTAATGGAATTGAGGGGGAAAACATTATATTCTTTCAGGAGTAGAAATAGAATTTCTTGAGTCCTCTTTTGGCCCCAGAGAAGGACAACCTCCTTCCTCCTTCGTTTTCCTTTGCAACTGAATAATAACATGTATGCTCTGAGATGGGTTTGCTTCTTTCATATGAAAAATTATATCCTGTTTGGATGAGACATTTCCTTGAATACTTAGCATAAATTGAGCCTTTAAGCTTTTAACAAGAAAGTCTGGGCTGTCGTGCTTGAAAACTCTGAGTGTATCTTGGAAACATTGCAGGTTTCTTCATTTGGTACAAAAACTAGCCTTTTCCATGACAGTACTAATACACTCTTTGATATTCAGGAAGAATCATCCAAAATAATCCTCCTGTGTCTATCATTCTTTTCTCTGCCCTGTCTCATTATCTTTTTGATTCTATTGTTTACTTGTTCCTTTCTTCCTCTCCTTCACACCCCTTTCCTCTTCCTATCTCTCTTCCTGCTTTCTCTCTCTCACGTGTGTACACAAACACTTCCCTCCCTGTTTTTTTCTTTCACACTTGAAAGTAACATGGATCACGTTAAGGTATTACAGAGCTGAAAGATAAGCATGCTGGAGAAGGAAATGCATTTTTCGTCACTCATCGTGACAATTAAAATGACAACAAGGCCAGGCTCCTCCATCATTGTTTTTTAACGCTGTCAGCACCAACTTTGCCAGAATTATCCTGTCTGATGCATGAGTGGACTTGGTCATTTTTCACCCGGCACGATGCAGAGTCTCAGGATTGTTTCAGAGAATAAATGAGTCTCCATCTAATTTAAATGAGCATCCTAAAAACCCTTCTTGGCAACAGGCTGCTCAAATGAAAGAAGGGAAATTTGGTGGGTGGGATATGTTTGTAGATGTAAAATTTCCCTCTTTGTAGAATAGATGATTTGAATTCTGGTATCAAGGGACAAAAGGCATTTTGGTGTACTATGTTTTGATTTCCTATGAGGACTCAATAGGTAAGTCTTTGTCATTCAAATTGGGATTGTACTGTGTCTTGATCATTCTTCAGAACTAGAGAACACACAGAGCCTTTCCAAAGGAACTTCAATGGCTAGTTGCTTCTCAGTAAGGGTTGTGTTCTTATACCAGATATTCCCCATATGGGGCAGAGACTTTTGTTGGATCTTTATGAAAGCCTTCCCACTCAGTGGCCTGGTTTCCCTGCTCTGCTTCTTTCTTCTCATTTAAATGCCTACAACTGATAGTTTACTGACAGATTGGGGTTCAAGGAGGACCCATATTCATGTCTGTATCTGTTGGAAACCACAGACAAATTTTAGTGGAGTGGTTTTCTGGAGGTGGAATGAGTTGGAGAGATGACCAGGCAGAGGCTGGGGCCACTAAAATCTCACTTGGAGAGACTGAAGCCTGATCATTCACATATGTAACCCTCTGAGACAGTCCCTGGGGTGACATAAATCAATTCTTGATCAAAAGAGTGCATGGATGACAGAACCCAACAAATATGACCTGGCAAAGCCAATATATTTTTGTGTTCTTGGAAGTCGTCATATTTCAAAGTATATTTATTCCATTGTCTAGAGATTTGTGACTTATCTTTAGGTTCCTTTTCTTTTTCTTCTTTTGCCCATTTCTCCAATGGTTCATCTCTTAAGGTGCAACTCAACTGGCTATTTTTTTTTTTTTAAATGGGGATATATTTTTTTTAACAGGGATACCTGTTCTCCTGGGTGCTTCCTTCTTTACACCAACCTCTTCTCTAGTATTTATTGTATTACATTCTAGGCATCGGGTTCTCTCTCTATCTGGTAGACTTCAGATTTCTGAGGGTAAGGATGGGGTCTTGCTCATTCCTGCACCCCAATGTCTAGCACCGTACCCAGCACATTCTAGATGACAGTGAATGCTGAACAGACTTTGGAAGATCAATTTGTGAAGTCTTTGAGAAAAAGAAATATGATTTTGTGTTCTTGTGCTGAGCCTTTCCCAGGCTTAATTCAGGTGTGTGCTTGGAGAAAATTCAGAAACCATGGCATGGGGAAGGGTTATAAATTATTTAAGTAAAGTCAAAGAAGGTTGAACATCCCTGAGAACTCATCAATCCTAATTTAATAGGAATGAGAGATGTTTCACGTTTCAAATTCTGGCTTTCTGGTTTTTGAGGGCAATGCCGTTGACCAATTGTTCATGCCCAACCTTTTTTTTTCCTCCCCTTTTTCATCTGTGAACAGCAATCTCATTGATGTTGGGAGATGTTCATGGACGTTGAAAGCATTTCACTTTGTTGTTTAAAGAAGGCTTTGTCCTGAAGGCATGAGATTATTCTTTCACATGAGGTGGAAAGGAAAATAAGAAAGCCTGCTCTGTCCTTGAGTTCACATTGTAGGAACTCTTTCTTGCAGCAATAAAAGCCTTTGGAAGAGACCTTTCATTATAAGAGTTTCATGTTAAGTACTGCACATGGGGACAGAAGCTAAATCCCAATTTACTCAGCTGCATTTCCCAAGATCTCTTCCCTTGCAGCAGAGCTCTGTGCAAGCTCCATCAGGCTACTGCCGCCCAAGCCCGAGGATTTGAATATTAATGCCATTTGGGTTTCCTTTTAGAGGAAGCCCTCTTAGCCGTAATAGTGAGACACTGTCTCTGAGTCTACAACTGAACATAAGAATAAAGAGCTCTGAGTTGAATCAGTAAAAGGAGGACTCAGGAAAATGAACACAAATCATGCCCAACCACCCGACTAGTCTCACCTTCTCTCTATCAGGGTGCAGAGAATGCTTTCTGGAGGGACGTGCTCATTGCATAATGAAGGCTTGTCACTTAGGAGCCAAAATAAAATCAGTTTCCCATGTAGTCAAGATACATTCTTGATGAGATTCCGAGTCTCACAAAAGAATGTTGCAGATTCTTTCCACTCACATCAAGCATCTGAATGTTGATCTGGAGAAACAAAGAAATGGAAAAAGAAAAATGAGTTTGTTGTCAAATTGAAATACCACGTTTCTGTATTGCTGGCTGATGTATCTGTAATTCTCATCTGCCATTTCTTCAGTGTGTGTGTGTGTGTGTGTGTGTGTATGTGTGTGTGTGTATAATTTTCCCTTCCAAACCTGCAAAACATTGCAAAACTAGATTTAAATATTTCAGGCGAACTGCACCCAGCATTTGCATTCCTCTGACTCATTCAGAGAAAAGACATCTGAGCAGAAATACTGCAGATAAAAGAGAAACCATTAATCCAAGGAAGATTACTGGCACAGAATCTTTATCCTGTATCCTTCCTGAAATGAGACAAAGATCTCACTATGTACATCCCTCTGGCTTAGCTTCAGATAGTAAGCAATATAGAAGTGTAGACATGGTTCTTTTTAAAGGCATACCACATTTGTCTGAATTCTGAAGCATCATTCTGTTAGATTCTTGCTTCCTTGAGTGTCTCACTTTCTTGCTCTGGGTCTTCTTCACTTGTTCTTATTCCTTTTGCCTTCCCTAGAATCAGCGATGACTTTTAAAAGACAATTACCTAAAGTCCAAAGTTGTACCAAGTGCTCTGATCCAGGAGGTATTAGAGCCAGAGTTTCAACTTACTGCACTAATCACAGGACTGTACTTGGAACTCAACTTTCTTCATCTGCAAAATGGGCAAATGTTTGGCCCTTATACCATACTTCACATAAGAGCTGCTGAATTCATTTGAAAAAAGTTTTGGGGATAGAAAGTAATACAAAAATAAAAGCTATAATATTTTTAAGCACAATATTAAAAGCAAGTATTAGCTCTCTTGTGAAGGACACTTAATTTAGTCTTTCTTAAGAAGGACCTCCTGCCTTTGTACTTGAAGCTGAGCACACTGATTGTCATTACCGTTGTCATTTTTTGAGCATCTACGGCGCTGTGCCAGATACTATGCAGGAATTACCTCAATGCTGAACAGTAAGTGTTATCTATTAGCATTTCCATTTTGCAGATGAAGTGACTGGAGCTTAGGGAGGGTAAGAAATTTGCCCAAAGACACACAGATAATGGGTTTCAGAATTTGAACTCAACTAAATTATTTTCAATATATTATCTGCTACTGCAATGTCCAAGAGTCCAATCAGGTTAATACTAAACTTTGATGTTCTTCATTTATATATTTTCATTCAAGATGGATGAGAATATATATAGTTATAAATGTATTACAATAGATGTTTTAATAAGCAATCTCCAAGCCCAGCAACCTTCACTGTCATTTTACATTCAGTCATCCAGGTCCATGGGTCACCCCCAAATCCTCTGACTCCTCTGACAATCAGGAACTAGTCCTGACTCTACACACAAAGTGCTATCTTTACTTTGAATGTCTGTGTCATGATGAAGACAGGGCCATGTCTGGATTTCCCATGAAGAAGCGCCACTGGTCTGAGGTGCCTCTGGGCATTGCACTTGCCTCCTTCATGTGTCAGAAAGGTGTTATGGAATGAAACATTAAAACCCTCAGACACTCTGTGCCTTCTGTCAATGGATGGGATAACTGAGATAAATATGACGATGATTTAAAGAAGGGGTTGGTAAAGTAAGGAGTTACATAGCAAGTTTTAAGCTTTGCAGGCTTAAAATTGATCTCTATCATTACCTTTGAACTCTGTCATTGTAGTGAAAGCAGCTGTAGACAATCCATAAAGAGAATAGCTGTATACCAATAAAGCTTTATTTAAAGCATGATGGAGTTCTGGATTTGGACTGGAGGTATAATTTGCTGACCTTGGATTTAAAGACAGTAAGTCAAACATTTTGAGCAGGAATGATAGGAGCTGTTTGTCCCATTTTTATTTCAGTGGGCATCCTTAACCTAAGGTAAAGAGCGCTTAGGCAATATGTAGTATTCCTTTCTGGTCATTGTCCCTTTCTAAGATGATTGGGAAAACATAGGAGAGAAGGATGATGATGATGATGATGATGATGATGATGATGATGATGGTAAAATAATGATGTGACCCACAACCATCTGAAATTGATGTAAGCAATTCTATCTTCAGTAATAATTGGAATTAAACTCTTCTCTGGCCACTTTGCCTGCTGAGCTGGCAGTGGTCACTGGCCATTTTTAAAATGACTTATTTCCATGTTGCAACAATAGCAAAGCCTACTGTGTCCAATTAAATCTCCACTTATGGCAGCCTAGGGAGTGTGATCGCTTTCTGGAGATAAGATCCATGTCCCCACGACCTAATCTTCCTATACTTTGCATTCAGCTATGAAATTAAATTGCAGGAAATGATTCAATTTTGAATCATTCCATTCAAAAAAGCAGAGACCAAAAGTTCTTCCAAGAGTGGCAAACACATGGACTGCTTTTTAGATGGGAAACATCAGCATTGTAAGTGGACTCTGAACTGGACCAGAGGTTCAGACATCTCCAGGCCTGGTGGGGCTGTGCTTTCAGATATGTTCCAGCAAGATTTTATTTCCAACAAAGGCCCTTATTCAGATAAAGAGTTTGTTTTTCCTGTTTCCAAGGAGATTTCTTTTTAGTTTTGTTTTGTTTTTAAGTTCCTTAGTAAAGATTCGTCTGGAAGTATCCTCAATCTAACTCCTTTTGAGTTAGGAAATTGAGGGACAACATTAAAACTCGGGGTGATGGAGAGTTATGCCAACCAGGACTAAGCCGTGATGATTTTGTTGATTTTTAAAATGAAAGAAAGGTGAGGTCAGAACAAACTCTGTTTTTTCTGTAGTTTAAAGGCTAGAAACCACGATGTCCCCCATCCTCACCACCATGTGCAGATTATCCATTCAGAATGATTCGATTTCAGTTTGAAGCTTCAGATCACAGTAATAATCATTCTCAGTATGAAGCACTTATTTATGGAGTAGTCTTTGCCATTTTTAATTGCACTTTCTCCTCATGCCCTTATTAATTATCTCTCTAGTTCCTCTTAGGTCTTGTCATGATGCCAAATATTGAAATAGAGAGGTTTATTTCCAAAAAACATGCAGAACAGGACAGGTTTTACAATGTGCTGTTTCGACTCTTGAAGTGTCAAACTTTCAGAAGGGAAAAGGGTGCCTCATGCATATCAGCCCCCTTTAGGATTTCCTGATGGTAATGTACCTTTGGGACTTCACTTGCCTGGGGCAGCCTTGGAAACCTCACAAAGCTTGTGTTCTGTGAACTTAGCCTGTGGTTTCCAATTATGAAGTGCCTGTGCTTGATAATGGTCAGTGGCTCCTAAATGCTATTGGGATTAAAAGCTATTTCCTCTAATGTGACCTGAGCCTTATTTCCCTCCACTTTCCTCCTCTCCCCAAACAAGTCTCTGTAGTGTGCCCACAGGGGTGCCAGTACTTTTCTATCTCAGTGTCATTTTTTCCATTCAGAATGTCTCTGCCCATGCCCAGTTTGTTGACATCTTGCAGATAATCCTTCAAAGTTCATCAAATTTTATATTTTCATAGAACATTTTAGAAACTTTCCTTTGACTCTGCAGAGCACTTGGATTATACTTATTTTGTGTTCTCTTGTCCTGCCTTATATTATAACCATTATAATCTTGTATTAACTGTTGTGGCTTGATTACAACCTCTTTGAGGGCAAGACAGGTACTGACTTAGCATCTGCAGAGTGCATTGTGAGTGGTAAGTTCCACCCAGGTACGATGAATTCAATCAATGAATACCAGTTCAGTTCTTGAGGCTGTATTCTAGAGAAGGTTGGCAATCAAGAAACTCTTGAAGAACAGGCAAGGTCTGAAACATACTTGACCCTATAACTTATTGGGAATAGCAATACCACGCTTAGAAAATCTTATTTCTTAGCTCTAGGTGACTGGAATAGGAGAAAATGAGACAATTGTTGACAGTAAACCAAAAATTCTCTGTGACTGAGCGGTAATATGGGCTGAATGTATAGAAGAGCTTAACATGTTTTTTTTTAAATTTGAAATAACTATAAATTTTAAAAGGGTCATTTTAAAATTACGTCTATAACATTTTAAGGTTGACTACAATCGTCTAGTACACAAATACCCTTTGTTATGAGTGTTGACCAGAGAAACAACTTTTATGCTTTACTCTTTAAGAATCTTTTCAATTCTCAAACTTCCCCTTCTCAAACTCCTAGAGCACTTGAATGGCTGCTAACTGAATTATCCCAGCAGGACGTCCTGAGCTTCTTAGGAGGTTAGCATTCCAGTAAACATTTGGCTTAGTGAATTCTTAAAACAACATGTAGTCTGAAGGCAGTTGAAGATGCCTACAGAAACTGTTGGTGAGCATGCACACGTGTTACACCTGAGGAACGTGAGAGCTGGTGTTCTCTCTAGCAATGTGCTCTGCTCTCACATTGATTCCACACTCAGATTCAACATGTAATAGTGTGCGTATCATGTTGTCCGCAGAATATTTTAAAAGGAAACTAAACATTCCTTCCTTCATGAGTCAGTTTCCTCGTCGTGGTGTAGAAGGAAGTGACCACTCAGAGAAGCTGATGAAATGACAGATTATTATTATTTTAAATGATCTTATAGTTTCTGCAATAGCTGAAGTCCGAATCATCCGTGGAACAGCTTTCTTTTTGTGTGTGTGTTTTTAAAGTGCCAGTCATGGTTGAATGTTAATGATCAATTTGACCATTGATCTCTGAAGCCACAGACTATCTTTCTAAATGTGCTGACTGTTATGCTTAATGCCATTTTATTTTTGTTCTCGACGTGGAGAGGAAAAAGAGGACGGTTACATAGATGTGGGATTTGTTTGACATTTTGCCATTTTTTGACTCTTTTCTTATGTGACTAGTCCTCCAAGCATCATCCCTCCGTCTAACACATATTTAATGTATACCTCTACTAAGGGCCAAAGCTCTGTGCTAGGACAGGGGAAGTGTCTGTTAAAAAAAAAGAAAAGAAACTCCTGAGAGACAAAAATAAAGAACAATTTCCAAGAAAGAAAGAGCTTCAGATAGTCCTCCAATAGCTGCCCTTTCAGAGCCACTGTTGTCTGCCACTGGCCTCAGACAAACCTTCTTCCCTCCTTTTCTAACCCCACAGCCCCAAAGACCTTTGTGTGCCTTAGAGGTCAGCTCACAGATGTGGCCCTGGGACACGCTTCTCTTTATCTATATTGTACTTACAAGGGACGGAGGCACATGGGTCTTTTATAATTTTTTTCCTTTTTCTTTTTCGATTAGCATCTGCACAAATGGCCTCAGTTCATTGCTTTAAACTAACTAATCCGGCTTGTTAAGAAGGAGATTGTCATCCACAAGTTGTTATTTGCAGGCTTCTAAGGGAAGAGGGTTCCAGTCAAAGCAGGGAGGGCTTGGGAGAAAGGTTATATAATATAATATGTTCTTCAGGCTCCATATGGGAGGGAGACAATGCTGCCTCCCAGGGCCTGTCCTCAAGTGCTACTTTACCGGCTTACATAGTCCTGCCTATTCTACCTCATGAAAAGGGAGATCCAATCATTGCTTTCTGGAAACCATTCTCCTCATCTCTTTGGCTGTCATATGTATTTAACAGTAGTGCCCTCAAGGACAATGGGGTGGGTAAGCGTGCTAGGGGGCTCCAGCCTCCAGCCTGTAGTTTTTCATTTCACGTTGCCGGGTTTGCTAAGAATGGTCGTCTTTGTTTCCATTTTGAGTCATGGCTGAATTCTTATATGTTGTCTGATCTTCAAGCTCAAAGACCCAAGGGACCAGGCAGCTGTGAATCAACTCTGTGTGTCTGTGCGTGTGTGTTTGCTAGCAGGTACTATAGCAAAGGAGGCAGTACACTCTTCCTTATTTCTTTAAATCGATAGGGATTTGGAGGAAAAGACTTTAATAAAATAGAATTGTGACTGATTATTTTCCCCTTTCTGAGCACTGCTGTAAAAATCAGAAGGTTATGAATAGAATGAGGAAAAAAGAATGGGAAAAAATACCCCTTTTCTAATGTACTCCTGTGGGTTTAAACCCAAACCTCAGATTTATAATGAAAGCTCAGTGTCTATATACCAACCTCCACCTTAGAAGATGGATCTTCTTTCTGATCATGGAGTATAAAGAAATCTTCCACAGCTTTCCCTCATTGGGAAGGTACACAGTTGCTTATCTGTTGTTTTTCTTCTACATAGTCTACATTATGATTTGGAAATTTGACATCATGTATTTTTTTTTCCTCAGGCCAGATGTTTTATCCTGCTATGTTAAGTCATCTTGACATGTTGCCACAGAATGGAAACAACTGCTAGTTTTAATATTGCTCCATATCTTTATTACAAGGTACGTCTCATGCATCTTAATTCCTCATATTCTCCCTGGCTGCCGTTCTCTGATCTTCTGCATCCCAACCCCCTCAACTCCTGAAGAAGGCATATTGTAATTGTGCGACAGTCGTGTCCCAGTAGCTAAAGAGGTTCTAGATAGCATAATGAATATGCAGCGCATTATCTCCCAGGATGTGTGCCTGTGTCTTTAATCACAGCTGGAATGCAAAATCGGACTCCACCTTTCAACTCTATCTCCATCATGCTGAGAGAGTGAGAGAGAGCGAGACGGAGACTGCTAGACAGCTCGAAAGAGATTGCAGCTCAGATGTCCTGAAAAACAGCAAATCCCTCAGACCTGGCAGATTCCGTTACCATGAGAACTGCAGATATTTCCATTGTGATGGTTTGCTCCAGCAGCCATCTGTTACACCCATTTGATTAGGAAGTACAGTTCAGCTTGTATGGGATTTTCATCACACCTTATCCCAGGGCAGTATACAGAGGCGCTTGCTTTTTTTTATATGCTAAACTCCAAGGCTTCAAAGTACTGTAATTTACTAAGGCGGAGGGCATTTAATGGAATGCTAAGAGAAGGTCACTAAAGACCAAAGCTTCCAGAAGAAATACACACAGGAGATGTAGGAGAAGATTATACTCCACAGCACAAATGCAACCAAATCAGTAAATTAACCATATTTAGCAATCCATTCTCTCCGCCGAGGAAAGTAACTCAAGACCCAGATTCTGAAAACTTGCATCCTGAAGGGAGGTGATGCTTTTGTGTAGTCATGGCATGACTGCTACTAGAGCAATAATTCTCTCTCAGGATTCAAGGACAGTCAAAGGAAAGGGAGAGAAGGGGAGCAACTCGAATGCATCTCAACTGATGAGACGAATCCACTGTATAAAGATTACATTAGCTCTAAAAATTTTATGATGCCATCTAACTTATCCATAGACACAAAACGACCTTAAAAATTCCTTGAAGCAGTGCTGTAATTTACAGATTTAAACCAGTTATTTGGACTAGTTGCCCCTCTGTGTATTTTTGTGGGGGAGGAAATGCTGATGGTACATCATATAGACATAAAAATAGGAATTTTCTTCAATTAAGTCTCTTCAAATACCTGTCCCGGGTGGTGGGCATTCTATGTCCAGGCTCCAGGAAAGTTGGCCTGGTCCAGGAGGGGCTACCTAGAGTGTCTTAAATTGACTGGAGTTCCGGCAAACTTGGGAAGCTAATTAAATGCTTATACACTGTCATGAATTTGTGATCGCTGCACAGGGGCCCTTGATGTGGTCTCCCTTTGTTTCCTACCTTGCATTTTCTAGGAGGGACTCTGACAATACATCACTCAAGTTGGACGAGAGCGGCCAAATGTTCCAAACTTGCCAAGTTTGCAAGTCCCATTATGTCATGTTTTGTCTGTTGCTTTGGTTTCTGGGTGACTCTTTCTGAATAAGGGAAACATTTTCCCTATCTGATGGCACCGGGGGCTTGAGAACTTTTGCCTGTCTCGTTTCCTGGCTCAGTGTCAGGTTGTCATCCAGGGAGATTGGGGTGTCAGGAGGAACCAGAGAGCTCACTCCCTGCTTTAATGCCAAAGATAGTTTTTGTGTGAAAACATTTGTTAAATGTAAAGTAAGGCAGACCTTCTTGGGGGGGGGAGGGCGTGGTCACAGGTGCAGGCCCCAGCACACTGGGTTCTTGTGGTAGGGGAGAGATATTGAGCTCTACTATGATTCCGACAAGAACAAGTGGGGAGGAGGTCATGGAAGGAAAATTATTAGAAGGAAACAGAAGCAAGGGGAATTCTTGCTGCAGGCAGACCAGGGTGACACAATATGGATGAAGGGTGGTCACAATTCACTGAACTGACCTAGCAGTATTTGTGTTCAAAGTAGATTCTACAAGGACAGGGAGGGAAGCCCACGATTGGGTCTAGTCAGAAAAGACTCAAAGGAGTTTAGTTTGGACAATGGAGAGAGGTTTTGTTTCTGGCCAGATAAAACCATTGTCCAGGACCAAGGAGACTAAAAATCAGGACAAAATGTTGCTCTTTCTAGCTTTTAGTTTTTTTTTTCTTTCCTGAAATACATTGGATTCTTTTGTTCTTCTGCACTGGAAAAGCTCAAACTTCACAGTAAGGACTGGTGTCTTCCTTGATTGAAGAAACAATTAGCTTAGCTAGTCACTGAAGGCGCAAGTAAGAGGTGGGTGGGGATTAGGAGGCTCTCTTCCTCCATCACTGGAGCAAAGGTCTCACACTGGAGAACCTCCACTGGTATGGACTCTGCCAAACCCTCAGTCCTGCACCCTGGAGACTGGCCCTTCTTGAAGGCTTTGGATCCAGGGCTCTGGGTTTATGAACACAGCGTTTGTCTTGAAAGGCGGCAGATGCAAGGAGGGCCTGCCCCGAAACAATAAACACCATTCAGGTTTCCTGCAGGCCTTCTCATAGTGGTGCCTTTGTTAAAGGA
The DNA here is from genome assembly GCA_020662805.1 of Glaucomys volans. Taxonomy (NCBI): domain Eukaryota; kingdom Metazoa; phylum Chordata; class Mammalia; order Rodentia; family Sciuridae; genus Glaucomys; species Glaucomys volans. The sequence continues at coordinate 165,762 of JAJEJO010003755.1, read as the reverse complement.
AACGTGGACTAAGATGCCCACCCGCCCCATCCCTCCCCCCGGGTCCCCCTCACAGCTAGGATCTCAACCACCTTCAGAAAGCAAAGGTTAAGCACCTATGGAAAAATCAGTTGACACACAAAAGCGAGGAAAGCAAATGTATTAGTTACTTGCCAGAAAGATGCGGGGGTGGGAGTGAGGGAGTGGGGGTGTGGAGAGCTTTTGGGGAGGGGAATGAATTTTAGTTGAAGCCAGAAGAAAAACAGCCCTTGGAGGGGAGTGCTAGCTAGAAATACTCTCCTCTGAGCTGGGATGTTAACAGTGGCACCTTCTGACTTAATGTGGCATCTTTCTTCATCGTTATCAATCTCATGAGAGCTTTCCTGCCATCTGTACCATTGCTGCTTCAGGCTTCCATATGAAAGTCCAATCTGGCAGCATAAATACTGGCTAATGAAGAGTAGGTGTCTGACTGACTGGAAGAGAAGTGATCCTCTGTCAATGATGGAGCAGAATTCATTCATTTAAAAAAAAATCTGCATTTATGCAGCCATTCAAGAAGAAATCCTCTCCCTTTCTCTCTTTCCTTCCCCCTCCCTACTCTCTTTCATCCACCTTTCTCATTTTCTTTCTGTGTCATCCTACGTTAATAGAGTTCATGCAAAAGTCAGCATAAAAATGGTCTTTGCCTAGAATGTTATACCTTGGAGATTAAAAATAGGGATGCGATGTGGGCTTGCCGACATGTGGTGGGTTATTTTTTTTCCCCTTTCAGTGGGAAAGCTATAACTACATAGATTAGCAAAACTTGTGCAAGAATGGATGTAAAACAGATTTATCTCTGTGTCAGCTTTATCTGATCCATTTGGTCTTGCAGAGTTTGGATGGCTTCCTTTGTTACAATAACCAGCTTTCAAACATCTATATCCTTAGGGTATTAAATGTCAGCCTCGGATGTACCAGTCAAGGAGAGAGGGTTGACAATCTGTGGGCTGGAGGAGTACTGCTGGCTTGCAGGGGAGGAGAATCCCTCCTGAGCCCAGGCTGGCTTCTGGTATGATCTACAGCGACTCCTGCATCACAGCATCACAGTGGAGGGGTGCTGAAGCTTGCGATGGCCATTAATATCCTTTTACAAAGAATTCAAAAAGATTTCCTGTCAGTGACAAGGACGGATTTGTTAGAGGTCTCTCAAGGAAATGGACAATAACTAATTAATTGAGCTCTCCATGACTTTCCGTGCTGTCGTTTTTCATTTATCTGTTCTACTTTCTTACCATGCAGGTCTGACTCTTCTTTTTCTTTCTTTCCTTCTTTCCCCCCTTCCTTTATCTTCCTCTTTCATTGTTTGTCACTCTTCTTTCCCTCCTGTCTCATTTTCTCCTAGATCTTTTCTCTCTCTCTAATTGGATCTATCCTTTAAAAAAATCCCTAGTAAGATACACATAGGCAAAGATGTTTTCCAGGAATATGGGTCCATTTCTTTTTCTTTTTTTAAATGTTATTTTATTGGTTGGGTCCATTTCTTCTGAATCTGAGAACTGCCATCTTTTAAAGTTGGAAAGGGCCTCAGAAATTTCCATTTTGTAGTGAATATGTAAATAATCTTTAACATCCTCAACAAGAGAATGCAAAGTTTTTGATAAAAATCTATAGTGATAAAATTGGTGTATTATTGTGACTATTACTAATGTTATTATCCTCCAAGAATTATAAACTATATATGCTGTCAAAAATAGGGACCATACCAATGTTTCCAATGTAGAGGAAAATGATTGTGGAGCTGTCTAATTAAATGAAATTTCATCAGAATCTGCAAGCAGTTTTGTGGATCTTAAATACCAGATGTAGTTACTGTCTTAACTTGTTCTCCTAGGTGGGCTGCCTGGTTCATGCCAGTAAGCTCAAGCCTCAGTTCCCTCTTCAGTCACTTCTGTACACCAAGAATCAGAAAGTCTCACTACGCTTGATTCTCTACCTCTGTTCTTATGTCTTTTGATGCAGAGAAACACAGGGCATAGAGTGGGATTATTGGAGGTGGCTATGGATAAAAGCAGTCAGATCTGGAACTCTGTCACTTTCTTTGTGTATGAGGCTTTTAACAAATATTGGATCTCTTGGTGCCCCGATTTTGCCATCTGAAAATAGGAAATACTCATGTCTTGAATCACTGTAGACTTATCGTGTGATTCAAATGATGTAAGTCTGTGAAGTATTGCAAATGGAGGACTGACTCTAGAGTGCATGACTATCTTAGTTTGCCTGGGAATGATGAGTTGCTTGGGTCATAGGTTGTTGTGATTAAACCAGGGTAGTCCCAGGAAAACCCTGGGATGGTTGGTTGTCCTACTCAGGGTCATTCATTCCCATTGGAGGACCCAGACCCAGCTTAAACAAGAACACAATGGGGAACAGAATTTTCTCTGTGGTTGAAGGAAGTCTCATTTTCTTCAGTGGATTCATTGCACCCTCTATTTTCCATGTATGCGTTCCTAACTCTGGTTTGGAGAAGGTTTACTTCCTATCCCTCCCTTCAAGGGTTAGCACAAAATGTTAGAAGTATGAAGATGTCAGATGAAGTAAGCACACATTCCTTTTCCGAGCTGGAATTTACTCATATTCTCCAAAGCCCAGAACACTTGTTATCCCATTCATGAGACTTTAGTTCATGGTCATTTTCTTTCTGTTCTTAGAGTAATTCTGAGCTTTCAGGGGGTAATATATTAGGACATTGCTTTGGCTCCTCCTAGACTTTTAAAAACTCCTTGAAGGCAGAGAGCCTGTGTGTTAGCTTGTCAATGCTGTGACCCAAAATCCCTAGCAAGAACAACTCAGAGGAAGAAAAGTTTATTTTGGCTCATGATTTCAGACATTTAGTCCATGGTGGGCCAACTCCATTGCTCTGGGCCCAAAGTGAGGCAAAATATCATGGTGGAAAGGCATAGTGGAGGAGTTCTGCTTTACTCATGGCATCCAGGAATCAGAGTGGCAGGTGAATAAGGGGCCACAGGGGAGATGCACCCTTTCAGGAAACCCCCAGTGACCTACCTCCTCCAGCCATGTTCCACATCTAGTTAGTCCATTCAAATTAGGAGAGATGGATTAAGTTATAACTCTTATAATGTAATCATTTCGCCTCTGAATATTCTTTTTTTTTTTTTTTTTTTCCGTGGTGCTGGGGATTGAACCCAGGGCCTTGTGCATGCAAGGCAAGCACTTTACCAATTGAGCTATATCCCCAGCTCTCTGAACATTCTTGTACTAACACAGAAGCTTGTGGGGACACCTATTATCCAAACCATAACAGTCATATTTTCTGAGCAACTACTGAATGAAAGAAAAAGTAAATGAAGGATTTGTAAGTAGGGAGATGAATCAAAGGGGATAAAAGGGTAAACGAGTGAGTGAATAAATATGAGTGAATTAAATATTCTTCTGTGTCTATTAATAAACCATGTGAATTTTTAGTCTTGGTCAAATTTTATTGGGGATCTTTTATATGTCAAGCATTTTTGAGCTCAGACGTCAGATCCCTAGTCCTAGTTCTCAGTGTTAACTGCCAAAATGATCCAGCTTACTTGGGGGCACCATTTACTATTTGATAATTTGGGACAATATGAAATTTTTTCCTTAAACTTTTATGTATTAATTTAAAAGTTAAACATTATATGATAAACAGGAAAAAAATCCTTCAAACCATTCACAAGCCTAGAATGAGAAATAAAATTCTGTCTGCATTCTCTCTGCATCACAATTTAATTCCTCTGGTGTTGAAGTTTTTCCTTTTAGATTTTTGGTGATTATAATTAAAATCCTAACTAATAGAATTTTATGCTTTTATTTACCAACATTTGAGAATGTATTTTGACATTCTGTTATAAAAATTTGAGGTATTTGGCTGTTTTAAGTATTGTTCACCTTCTCCTCCCCTTCTCTGCCTCCTGAGATTTTATTTATTATTACCTTTAATAGCTAGATTCTAATAGCTAGATTTATGCCTCTACAAATTCTCCTTCTGAGTCATGCTCTGATGTTACTTTGTTAATTATCTCATTTTTCCTCTTATAATCACTTTTATTTTACTGGATCCCTGTGTCAGAACTTTTTTTTGAGATAGTATAAGGGAAAAAACACTTAAAATATTTATATTTAGATTTATTTTATAACTAAAAGCATCTTTATTTTGACTTCACTTTTGATTGATAGTTTGGCTGGGTATAGATTTCAAACATTCCCTTTTCTTTTTTTTTTTTTTTCTCATTGTACATTTTATTTTTTTATTTTTATTTTTTATTTATTTTTTTTATTGAACACAAATGGAGTACAGCTATTGTTTCACTGGTTGTACACAAAGTAGAGTCACACCATCTGTGCGTTCATGCATTTACACAGGGCAATGGTATCTGTCACACACTCTGTTATTAATTTTACCCCCCACCCGCCCTCACCCCTCCCTTCCCTCTATGCTAGC